>JAIWYR010000075.1:0-44029 GCA_022818075.1 Armillaria altimontana | reverse complement strand
ACATTCATGTTTTCACTAGAGACTGTGCTGCAATCCATTCTCTTACCCTGGCCTCCATCTATTTTGCTTGCCTGTAATACCAAGCCTCATTTCCAAGGCTTGAATGATTTACATTACTCTGCAGATTTTCTAGAAGATGCTTTGGGCCATCTCCCTCTTTGACATCATATCTTTGGACTAAGGCATAGCACAGATGCATCCGCAGATGGATCCAGATCCGTCCTGCAATATTAGGGTACCTCATAGGTGATATCCGCATCCGCGGGTGTGGCTGTGCCTGGATATCCGCACTGCAGATATCTGTGTATTGTAGCTAAATTTTAATCTTCACATATTGTCACAGGTATTGGTCTGTTTGCTCCAAGATTTGAAGGATGCATTCTTCACTATGAAGTGTCTCTAAATGCTGTGTTCGATCACTTGAGGTGCCCAAATATCAAGACAGAAAAATCAGACAGAAATGCGGTCTTTATTTCACTTATATTTAGGCACACAAATTCATGGCACCTCGTATTGCTAGTGGAAGGTTATAGTTGTATTCTACAACATCTAAAACATTACTAGCATAAATTCGGCCCAGTCCATCAACAATTAATAGCCAGAAACAGGAAGAAAACATGTAAATAAAATTGTCTAAATCTCCGATTGCTTCCTGCAGGCCTAGGTAACCTCCGATTGCAAATCGGATGGTGGATACAGAGTCCCTGACCTCCAAACATTAGGACACACCCACGAGGTCAGCCTCGCCATCCAAATGAGTGCTGGAAAAGAAAGTAAACTTTAATAAAAAATCAACAAAATCTTCGATCACTTCTCACAGGACAGGGAGTCATCTGATTGCAAATCGGATGGTGGATTCGAACTCCCAGACCTCAGAAACATTAGAACACCTTTGTCAAGTTAGTCTTGCCATCCAAACAACTGTCAGAAAAATAAAGTAAACTTTGGCAGAAAACAAAGAAATCTCCGTTTGCTTACTGCGGGCCTGGGTGACTCCCGATCACAAATCAGGCGGTGGAATCGGATTCCCCGACCTCGAAACCCTAGGACGACTATTTTCCAAGTGGCAGTCAAAGCATCTACAAATTTATACAGAACATCTGTGGATATAGCCAGTTACTGAAGCCATATCCGCATCCGGCGGATCTGGATGCCACGGATCCGGATATCCGGGCACAGCCACATCCACAGGTATTTTTTTGGATATCTGTTCGGATATCTGCGGATCATCTGGATCCATGCTATGCCTTACTTTGGACCCTGAATAATCTGCCTGTGTATAATTAGTGAAGTTTGTTTGCACAGACTCCCATTCTGCCCTGTATAGAAGTCAGACAAATTTATCTGAAGTTTCCTCAATGACATACTCCAAGCTGTACAGCTGAACAAGCTCAGTGTAATATTCCATATCCAAAGTTTCTGTTTCCGGATCTTTTTTAAGACCATCCAAGTATTCCCTCTCTTCTTTCAGCCACTCTTTAAAGCAGGATTCAGAATCAACTCCTAGCAATTTCATAGAATGAAGGAGTGTAGGTAATTCATGAATGGTGTTGAGAGCTTGCAGATAATTATTGCACAGAAATTTGCCTGAAAATGAAGTGTAAGTTATCAGAGGACAGTGAAGAGACTACACAGTGGCTTACTAAGGTTTTCATAGGCATTGTTCCGATCAACATGATGCGTATAGGCAATTATGGCAAGTCATTGGTGATATGGACTCATATGCTGTGTTGATGCCGCAAGAGCATTACTCTTTGAAAACCAACACTTACAAGTCTCCAGATCCTCCAGACCCATTCCCCAGACATAGGTTCCAAGGTTACAAAGCTGGCATAGCCTTGAATAAGCATGTCCATGGAAGAGACCAACCAATGATGTGTAGTGCAGTTCTCTTGCTTTTTGTCCAACAGGTGAATTGTTGAGAGTGGTGCCAAACTTACAGCCAACATCATACCCAACACCTAAATCCTCTCCGAACACATCCAATAACTTTTCAACAATTGCAATAGGATCTTTCTCTCTGGAAATTATATCAGCTTTATCAGAATTAAGATATGAATAACTCACAGTTCTCCACTTCTTACCATATCTGCTGCTATGAGGATAAAGTCATGACAACAGAGAGATACAAAAATTCCAGTCTCATTGTATATGTCCCACATTCTTGATGTCTGGTCGTTCACCATGTTTCTCCATCTATCAGAGCAGGGACTGGGATTATTCTCATCTGCCTCATCAGGATCCTTAACCAGCATTTCTCCAATAGCCTCCTTCAAAAAATTTTTGGCCTCTGAGTGGGATAAAAAGTAGCTCCCATTACAAAGTCAGGTATCTTCTTTTGTTTGGCACTTCTTCTTCAAGTTGACTACCTCTGCTCCTTCATTATCTTCTGGTATCTTCATTCCCTGCACATCCAATCTCTTCATAGAGTCATTTCCATCCATGGTAAATAACTTCGAAAATCATAAGTTTGGCTTGTCTTTGAGATTGTATGTGCAACTAGGGCAGCAATTATGCAAATGCCAGTCAGGATCCTCTCATTGCAATACCTTCATAAGCTGTCCTTCAACCCTGTTGAGAATCTTGCAATATAGGTTGTAAAAGATGCAAAACTGTTCTTGCAAGTACGTTCAACATCGAACTTGGTGCAAGTCACAGAGAGCACAAGTAAAAGACTGGACAGACAACTGGAGGCAGCAAAGCTTGCAGGCATGAAACATCTCCATGGAGTGAACAGTGATTACAACTGTCAGTCAGAATGGAGCACAGGGTAGCATTCCTTGCTGTACAATTGATGAGGCCAAGCTATGCTCAGAAGACTTTGTGAATAGAGTCTCCAACTTGGAATCTAGATCAAATAATTGAGCACAAATCTAAGATGTAAAAATCTATAGTTTCTTACAAGCTAGGTCAACTACTTGAACATTTAGTGATCTATCATATTCTGCTTTGTCATCTGGTTCAGATGAGCCTTTACTCTGTTCATGACTCCATGATAGATAAGCATCAACACAGTATTCAATGATATCTTGAAAAGCTGAGTTTTGGTTTTCTGTTCTGTTCTGTTTGTGCGATGTTGATTATCATGATGTTTTCTGTAAGGTTGTTTAATTAAAAATACAGTATCACTGAAGCTAAATGTAGCATTTCTCCTCCTTAACACAATTCACCATGTCAGAGAACTCTCCTCCTGCATGACTAATTGGGAGGTCCATATGACCATCGACAACAGCATCAAGATAAATCCAATCAGTGGCATCAGCACCATCATCTGCATAGCCTTCAACACCAACAAAGGCATCACATTGATTTTGAAGCTCAGCCAGCTGCTCAGGAGTCAAGGCTACAAGTTGTGTCAGTGTAAATACTTATATAGATTATTAGAAATAGCTCACTCTTTTGAATCAAAATACACTCCAATGCATTAGATTTTTTGACTTTTCTAATTTGTGCATTTGAGAGATTAAGCTGCTCAGTATTGCCTGAAGAATCATAAAGATTGAGAGATATTCCCTTTGAACACTTTTGAGATTGTGTGGGACCAGCCATTTTTGCTGCTAGTGCTGAGAATTGAACTTGCCAGCCATTCAACATGTGTTGCTTGATCTAGTCACATGATTCTAGCATCATTAATGCCAAGGACTGGCATCATTAATGCTGAGTGGCAGTGTCACTCTGATCTCATCAGTGATATCACATCTTTTTCTCAGACCATTTGTCTCAGCTGCATTCCATGTTCCCCTCACATCTTAGACATGCCCTCCTCACCTCTCTCTCTCTCCCTCCACCATGCCAAACTGCAGGAACAATTCCAAAAGCAACCCTAGTGAGTGCCTCATTCAGAGACTCCACCCTTGGAGGCTCAACTGGGGTTTTAGTGCTGTTCCCTCCTTGGAGTAGCCTTTTGGTGACTTTCATGGTGCAAGCCTACCCTTGGGAGAGCATGTTAGGGACGTGCCAAATAGACAAGGTAACTCGCATGAGCAGAGGTCCACAGAGTGCTTGGGCTTTGGCAAAGCAATTAGCAATGTCACCCTTGAGCTGAAGCCCTAAGATTGGGTTGCAGAGCGGAGTCCGTGGAGAGCGAAGGTTGGATAGAGTAAAGATAGTCCAACAGAGTGGAGGCCACGGACTTGAGAGCGATAGAGATTAGACTTAGAGTCAGAGAGAGTTTTGGCTAAACCAAGTTGATATTTGAACTAGGGTAGCAACAAGTAATCCTATGGTTTATATACTAGTAGGTATTCCGAGTCGGAGTCCATCGGACTCCGATGGAGAGTCTGTTCGCTACCAAATTCAGGTTCTAGATTTAGTATGTGAAATATGGGAATGAAATCGGAAATGAAATATCAAATGAAGTGTACAGAAACAGCAGAGTGGAGCTCCGATGGAATCCGAAGAAATTGGATGTTGAAGAGACTTGTAATGATCCAGCAACTAGGGATAAAACAGAGGTCTGTGGAGTCCGAAGGAGTCCGAAGAATTTGGCTGGTGAGGTTGGTGTGAAGTGGAGGCTTCTGGCATGCATGTAACAGAGCACCACTAAACCACAGGCTATGTGTCCTCAATGGAATTCTCCATGTTCCTATCAATATTGCCAGTCTTGAGGGTCTTGCCAATGCCAGACCCAGCCATCCAAATGCTAAAGACATCATCAAAATTGACATTGATGAACCCAGTCTGACCAACAATGTGCCAGCATCATCCTCTGCTGCTGCATCCTCCTCAGATCTGTTGGCATCTCTTCCCACTGGCCATAAGGCTAAGTCCCATGCTAAGGCTCATCTTCACTGTGCCTTCTCTCACTCCGACTTCCAACAGACCCACCAAACATTGGTCAAGCAGGTTACTGCCAAGAAATTCAACAATGCAAAGACAATTCACACCGATTTTGAGCTGATTGGGCAGGGGTATCAGGGCAAGAGGGATGAGTACGATCCAGTGCCATATTCATTGGAGATGTTGAAAGCTTTGGGTTTTGATGAGTTTGAGTGGAATGACTAGTGCATACCTTATATTCTTCATTTATTCTTGTGATCTTATTCTCTTTAGTGATCCTCTCCCTGTTGTTGATGTCCAGAGGAGAGTCATCGCATACCTTGCCAGCCAGCCTCATGAAAACTTCATCTCTGTGTGCAATGAGATCCTACGTCTCTTTGAACATGCTCAGCAGGAGTGCATGTTCACAGAGAAGCATACCAATACTCGTCGAGACATCTTTGCCTTTTTGACATGTGATATATCCTTTGGAGGTGGACAGGTGTGGCCAGGTAACCTTAGGACTTCTCCGTGTCATCAGACCATCATTAACGAGATATGGAGCAACTGGGCTATAGGACATTTGGTTGGATTTATTGATCATGTGCTATCTCTTCATTTTGCCATGATTTATATTGAATCATATACAGGTGCCTTTGAAGTAGCTTTTCCTGCACTACAAAAGGAATACGAATCCATTCTCACTCAAACAGTTCAACTTATCCCTTCTCTTCATCACAACTGGTCCCGATCTCCATTTGCCTCTGCAATGTTCAATCTCAGACCTACCACCAGCACCCTATGTCATAGGGATTATCTTAACTCCGCTCTGGGAGTATGCGCCATTTACTGTGATGGCAACTTCGACTACACTCATGGAGGTCATCTCATCTTATGGGACCTCAAGTTGGCCATCCAATTTCCTCCTGGAAGCACCATTTTCATTCCCTCTGCATTATTTGAACACTCCGACACTATTATCCAGCCAGGTGAAACCCATATCTCATTCACCCAGTATTCAGCAGCAGGACTCTTTCGGTGGATTGGAAATGGAGGAAAAACTGACCAAGAGATCAATGAAGGAGATTGTACCATTGAGAAGGTTGGTGTTCATTGTTGCAAGGAGACAGTATGGAGCAGAGGCTTGAAGCTTTTCAGTAAGTGTCTTTAATTCAAAGTGAAGTGTATGCCATATAGGTAGGTTTTATTGATATTATTAGTGTACTATTACATGTAAGAATAGCTGAAATTCATATGTCTAAGTGATTTATTCCTTTGAGAGACAAAATCCTCTTAAGACACAAATATTTGACTGACATCTGTACTTAACCTCTGAGCGATTTTGGAATGAGACACATATTCAGTTGTGTGACATGAAAAAATAGGCTGAATTCTCATTATTGTAGGATAATATGGATGCATAGTGCTTTCAATACATTCAAAATATCTAAAGACTCGCATTTAGATATTATACAAGGTTGTACAGTACTATACAAAGCAAAGTAAACTATCTGACTTGGGAACTGGCTTCATAAATAGTAGGGAACTGGTTATGTAGTAATCAGTAACTGGCTACAGTATCACTCCGGAATATATAATAACTGGCTTTACCTTCATTCCACAACCATTGCTTCAAATGCCTATTATGCGGGACAGCCCATCCTTAGAAGAAAAGGAGCATCAGCTAGAAGCCTCCTGTAGATATGAGGAGAGGTAGGCATGTGACCATCTAATTTTCTTAGACTTGAATCATAAGTACTTCACAGAAACAAAGAAAATTGAAGGCTGGCTGTGAAGGAGAGAATGCAAAGGTAAATTTATATTCTATTGGTAATTACTGTCACTCATATCTTATCATAAACAGAGTGAATGAACAACAAAACACTACCTCAGTCAGAGCAGGACAGCATTCGAGACCATCAGCAAAAGTCAGAAGAAGCGTACCATAGAAGGAACAGGGCAGATATTTGGGAAAGGACAGTCTCCAGAAGATCAGAGTGCATGCTTCAATTACCTCTCTATTTTCATTCTCACATATAAAATGTAGCATATACTTCGACAGATGGAAGGATGACTTGGATAATATGCCACATCCAAAACATTGTGTCGGTTGTTTGCAACATCCAGAGGATTATAAGCCAGCTGAGTTAGCAGCTTGGAAACATGCTCAGGAAGCATTGAAAAATGAATGGAAGCCTTCACGCTCAAGACCCATTCTTTGATCATATAGTGCTAAAAGTGGTACATCAATATTATATTTAAATGCTTCACAGAGTCTATGAAATGAAGTCTAAAATATATGAGACACAAGAGAATACTACTGCGATAACTGGTAAGGTCTGTCAACCAGTCGAAGCTCCATGTATCAACTAGGTATGACAATATGAAATAGTCCAAGCATGATGGCACATCATGTGCTCAAGAAACAATGAAACAGAAAATAACTAGTGATATTTTATCTTATGTTGATGAATGCCCTTGACCACCATCTTCATTGCTTCTACAAAATCAAGCATCACATAAAAAACATTGGGAACATTCTCACCAACCATAAGTGAGGCTTTAGAGCTGCAAAACAAGGCATGAGTACTGCAATGGGGTATTATGCTTTCCAATGAAGCTTACATGTCATTGGTAATTCCAGGGTTGATACCCTCCATCATGACCCAGTAAAGCTTTGCCAACAGTGGATTTTCCAGATCCAGCTTAGTGTAAATGGGCCCCAACCTGTCTCCAGGAACAGTGGCTTGAGGCACAGCACAATCAGCAAGTTTCTGTGACATCCAAGCATGCTCCCATGCGAGATACACTTGCAGATCAGACTTGAAGTCTGTGACAATGGGATCAGTGACACCTTCAATTGACAGCTGAATGTCATCACTTCAAGAATAAGTTAATCAATAGTTACCACAAAATAAATCATAAAGTATGTACAAACTGTCAAAAATGCCCATAACATGGCCATGTGTTACTACCCAGTATGTGGTGAGGTGTTTCTCTGTAAGCCATGCTTACAATGAACAGTGACACATACTCACCATGGACACCAATCCAACATACTGATCCCATGGCATGATCGACTCAATGGACCTATATCTTACCTGAGGCTATCTGCTTGTAGCTGTAGGTGTTGTGGCGCCACATTTCTTCTATATATACTGTATGTACATGTAGACATGTTCCTTCTTCCCCATCACCATCACCCCTGCATTGTTGCATAGCCTTCCCCACATTTCTCACCTCCTTCTATCCTCCTACGTACCATAGTTTCCCCTTCAATTGGAGTTTGTTCCCATTTGTTCTCATGTGCTCATGAGTCCCTTCCAGTGTTGGCTGCTCTCTTCTGAGAGCAGCCTTTCACTTTTTTTTGAACACTTAAACAAACTCTTGCTTAACTCCACTATCGCTCTAGCTACACACACTCACATCACCTTTTCATTTTGGCTCGCCCTCACCTCTCTTCTTGCTCAACTCACCTTTCATCCATCTTGCTGCCTAGTTGTCCACTTTTCTTCTTCATCCTTTGCTACACTGCCTCGTTCGTATATTCTATCCTTCTCGTGACTGAAGCTATTTGAACATGCATATAGTCAGCCTCAATGGTCAAACTGTCAGTGAGTAACTCCCCAAAGGTCACCTCCTTACCCAGGAGACAGATACCTTCCACAATCCATTCCTCATCTCGCCTTGCTGTCTCACCTCCTCCTCCTCCCCACCCTATCACACTGCCTCTCTCTCCCATCATAATTTCTGACAGCTCCTCAGACTCAGACAAATCTGATACAATAGCACCCACAACGACTCAGCGCATCACCCCTGGCACTTCCAAGATGCTGGTCCATTTCACAGAGGGACCTGTTTCACTCACCTTGTTTGAGGACTACGCTGAACACTGTGAGATCTACCTTCATGAATACCATGAAAAGGTACTGGAGAATGCTGTACTACCCAAGATCATCTCCGGGTTGGAATGCAAAGAACTTTGCAATGCCTACCTACTTGACCAAGCTGCTTATGACATCATGATGCTGAACAACTTCCTCAATGCTCTTCGCCTGCACTGCTTTGGCCCCAACTGGGCTCTTAACCAGGCACAGAAAGTCAAGACTATGAAGCAGAATGGACAGTCTATGAGCCAGTGGTTCGTCAGTGTCTTCACCACATCACATATCCTCAAGAGTCTCCCCAAAGAGATCAAGGACCCAGAACTCATCACCTTCCTTGTCAACGCCATGGATCCTGGCCTCCATGCTGCATTGTCTACTGAGATGCACAATTTGTCAAACAAGATCAAGGCTGGCACTGTGGTGGAGGCCAATGGTGAGACATTTGCTAAGTGGCAGACCCTTGTTAACAAGACAGACCAACAAATCTGACAAAATGATGCCCACCTGCTGGAGCTCGTAAGAGCCAAGATCTCTGCCTTCTCTCAATCAAACGACTTTCAAATGAACGCTACCTCTTCTTCCTATGCTCCTCCCTCTGCTTATCAAAATCTTGCCCCATGCCCTGCATCCAGCTCTGCATCTTTACCCAATTTCCCTCCTGCTTTTGCCACTCAGAACCCTGGTTTTGTCAGTGCCATTGCCATGCAACATCACAAACTGTCCTCTGAAGAATTGTTCACCCTCGCTGAGCTCACTCATGGTTGCTTGAAATGTTTAATGCCTTTCCAAAATCATATTTCCTGTTCCGGTCTGTGCAATAACCCCGCTGTCACCCCTGGCATGCCTGGATATCAGCCTCGTGATGTCAAGTGGGTCAATGAATGAACTCACTTAAACCCTGCTGGATTTGAGAATCACAACGCTGGTGCTCCTTCCACAACAGCCGGAGTTCCATATGTCATCACCCCAGAGGTCATTTGATGTGGAATTAAATGAGCTCAGGGTTGCAGACAAATGGTCCCTTCATGCTTTCTTGCCAATGATATTTCTACAACCTCCGGTACACCTGTAGCTCATGTGAACCTCCCTCAGCTTCCCCTCCTGGCCAACTATGCTGCCCTGATTATGCACTGTCATGAATTTCCTCCTCATGCTCTATCCTGCACCACTCATATGCCAGAATTCAGTAACCCTGCTGTTGTCAGTTACTCAGACGATTCTTCTGATGATTCTTCTGATGATTGTTGCTCCCCTTCACCTTGCCATCGTAATACCAGAATGCGTCAACATACAAACTCACCTAAATATGATCGAAGTGTTGCTTCTACCTCTGCTCATCATAATTGGTCCTCTGACAGCGAGCTTGTTCACCATCGCTGGCATAGTGCTGATACAGTACATATAGAAATTGTGGATGAAGATGTCGTCAATGACAATGAAAACAACAAGGAGCCTGCTGCTGAGGTATGTACTCCCATGTTTGTTGGTGCTATGAACACTTCCTCAAATCCTGCTGCCCCTTTTACCATTCCTCATTTGATTTGGAAGTGCCATATTGAGGATCGCTCGAGTTCTTTCTTCCCACATCGTCCTATTGCTGCTCTCCTTGACCATGGCTCACCAGTTATTTTGATTAGGGAGACATTGGTCGATTCTTTGAATCTGCACTGGCATAAGCTACGCAAGCCATTTGTGATGGACACTGCTACACCATCACCAATGTCTGCTTCTGCTCTCACAGAATGGGTAAAGATTCAACTACACGATCCTACAAACCACTGGTCTTCTTCCTCTGTATGCACTATTGTCTCTCCCTGCATCAGCTAGAACTGTGATTCATAAGCCATCTGGCTTCAACCTTCTTTCTCCTCCTTTGCCTATTTTACCAGCCCCTCCCGCTTGTCTGACTCTTAAACAGTCCTTATTAGCTACTCGCTCGAATGTTAAACTGTTACATGCTGAATTAAACACTGTTTGCACTAAACGGAAGGAGGCAGTGGAAGCTCACTGTGAACCTGTGAGGTCTGTAGACATAATCGCAGCTGTTCAGCACCGCCTTGAGGACCTAACCACACAGGAGGAACTTGAAAAACTTGGAATAAAGATTAAACAAGACTATGCTGAAGTCTTTTCCCCTTTACCACACATAGACAGCATGCCCAACAAGATCACATGCAAGATTGACCTTGTAGATGCTTCTAAGACTATCACTTCTTGTTCATACAATTGTCACTGAAATTTTTGCTCCACTGTCATGCCCATGGCGTGGCTACCCATGTAAATTCGCGATTTGGCATGTTTAAGCATTAGCTTATAGGCTACACTTAGGGAGCTTGCTAAGCAGACATGTGGATACCTATTCTAAGCGAGGTTACTGAAGCAATGTCGCAGTATGTCAATGGAAACAACAGAGCTAACCAAGGACTTGGTCATAGCATGGTACCGGAAGGGCAGGCTTGACAGAAAGGCCATTTAGCAAGCTCACTCCTTCCAATAAGCTTGACCTGCACTTGCATCAGTAGGATGAACTTAGAGGTGAATCACAACATAATGATGATAGCCATGTGCTCACTTAATGAAAGAAGCATGGTGCCTGAAAATCCAGAGATAACCTCATGCAAGGACGGAAATGGAGAGATATCATGAGGCAGGCCTAAGACAAAGGTTTCAGCCGAGAAATTAGCATGTTTGCTAGCAATCCAAAAGGCCCGATGGCTAATATGCCTAAGAAAGGAGCTGTCCACCAGAGAGGAGCTCCGGAAGAGAGATGCCATGGGCTTAATTGCCAGTTGCCAAGGTCCTAGGCCCACGGAGGTGACTTTGACACACACCATCATCGCAACACCTTGATGAGACCAATCAGAGGCAGTCTGACTCACCTGCCAAGGAATACCACAGCTGTGGCAGACTGACATCAAAAACCATAGAAATGCATCAAAATATCTATACCCTTTTCTGTACTCATGGACCATTTGTAATCATCTTTCGCTCGTAGTATATAAGTAGTCCAGTTAGGCAGTGTACAATTCAAGTTACTATTTGCCCTCTTCTCTGCTCAGAAACAGTGTGAACAGCTTCGGTTGCATTGAAAAGGCTTAGCTTGGAATCTGTAGGTCTCCTGCTTTGTGTAGTGAGCCTGCTAGTTGCTAGCCTTGGAAATCGTGACAGACAAGTGCCAAGAGACTGTATTTTGGCGAGAGAGTCATTAGTTGGCTTCCGGGTTCGTTGGTTATAGCAAGCTCACAGAGAAATAGAATCAGAGAGAGATTTTGGATAATAAACTTTGGTTTACTTGAGATAAATAAGAGATCCGGAGGCAGTGAAGCTGCGCCGGCCTTGAGAGTATACTTGGTTACATCTGAGAGAAAGCTCTATTCCATTTCTGGTGCAGTGTAAGAGAGAATTGAGGGTTTCGTGCGGGAATTGGCCTAATCAGGCTGCTCTGTGACAGCTGCACTAGGTGTAGTAGGTGCACGCCGGCTGAAAGAACTCCAGCAGTGCCTTGTTACTTAGCGAGCTTGCAGGGTGCAATACCTGTTTGTTTGAGGGTTTACTGTGTTTTGTTTGAGAGTGCTGAGGGCCTCATTTGTGACGAGTCGGGATTCAGGTTTAGCGGACTAGAGAAAGGCGAAGGTGTGCACAGTTGGACCTAGTGGCACTTCATACTAGTGAGCTCACTGAATGGGCTTTTGTTGTGACAAGTCGGGACTCAGGTTTAGTAAGCTAAGAAGAAGGCGAAGTCATGTGCAGTTGGACCTAGCGGTGATTCATACTTAGTGAGCTCACTGTGCGGACTGTGTTGTTTTCGCAGATCTGTGTGTCCATTTGTATAAATTTATAAAAGTCTTTGCCTTGAGGGTTGCATGGTACTCCATGCTCTCTTGTAAAAAGCCTCAGAGGAGAAATAAAGAGAACTTGAGATATTGCTGGTTACTTCACGTTGTGTTGGGCCATTGAGAGAGAGCTCTTGAGATTTGTTGAGATACTGTTGGCACGCAAGTAGAATTAAATTCCTTGCTCCCCTCCACACTTATAGAGATTGGTGTGTGTGTGTTAGTGGGGTTGAGTGTAGGTTTGGTGTGTGTTCATGCTAGGCCGCTCTTAGTTTCATCAGTGCACGCTGCGAAGCTCTTCACCGCATGGCAGACCTTGATCCAGCAACATCTCAATGCTGGCTGGATCCGACCATCATCTTCTCCTTATGCTTCCCCTGCATTCCTGATACTTAAACCGGATTCTGTTGTTCTTCCCAGATGGGTGAACAACTATCATCAGCTTAATGCAAATATTGTAACTGACTGTTATCCTTTACATCGCATTGATGATATACTTGCAGATGCTGGCACTGGAAAGATCTGGTCTAAGCTAGATATGACAGATAGCTTCTTTCATACAAAAATGCACCCAGACAGTATTCCTCTCACCATTGTTAACACTCCCTTCAGTCTCTATGAATGGACGGTCATGCCACAGGGCATGAAGAATTCTCCCTCAGTTCACCAATGCTGCATTAATGAGGCCCTTCACGAGTTCATTGGGAAATTCTGCCACATATACCTTGATGACATTATAATTTAGTCTCAATCATTAGAAGAACACCAGGAGCATGGATGCCTTGAAAAAGGACTGCCTTTATTGTAACTCCAAGAAATCTGAATTCTTCAAGTACTCCATTCACTTCCTAGGCCATCGCATCTCGCTTAATGACATAGAACCTGATAATTCTAAGGTCAAATGTATCCTGGACTGGTCTGTTCCTCGCTCCCCTTCCAAGGTCCATGCATTCCTTGGACTTGTACGCTACTTGGCATCATTCCTCCAGAACCTTGCAGACCACACAGCAGTTCTCACCCTGCTGACATCCCTTAAACCAGATCGCTTCCCTGAATGGACTGAAGATCATCAATTTGCCTTTGATTCCATTAAACGCTTAGTTGTCTCTGCCGAGTGCCTTACTGTCATTGACCACATCAACCCTGGTGAGAATAAGATCTTTGTCACCTGCGATGCTAGCGATAGATGTACTGGTGCCATGCTCTCATGGGGCCCTACATGGGAGACCACATGACCTGTCACCTATGACTCTATCCAGCTTAAGGGTGCTCAACTTAATTATCCAGTACATGAGAAAGAATTGCTTTCCATTGTGCATGTATGCATGCAAGAAGTGGTGCCCAGATTTTCTTGGATAACATTTCCAGGCCTACACAGACCACAGGACACTTGAGAACTTTGAAACACAAAAGACCCTCTTGCGAAGACAAGCCTGATGGCTAGAAGAATTGTCTCAATTTGACATGACTATTTCTTATATTCAAGGAGAGGATAATACTGTGGCTGATGCTCTTTCTTGACTACCTGATGACCCTCTTGAAGAAGTTGATGACTTTGATCCTAACGAAGTTTCCTGCTGGCAAGCTTGGCTCGCAAAACACCCTGTGGCATTGGTCCAGAGCTCTTTGGAGATTTCAGCAGATAATCACCTACTCAATTCTATTCTAGAGGGCTACAAAAATAATGAGTTTTGCCATAAATTCGTTACAGGACAAAAGATTCTCCCAAATGTCCATGAAGTCAACAACCTGTGGTACATTGGCGACCGACTGCTTATCTGTTGTACTGGGAACATCTGAGAGGAGCTCTTCTGTTTGGCACACAACTGCCTAGGTCACTTTGGCTCTGATAAATCATATGCTGCCTTGCGCAACTCTTACTACTGGCCGAACATGTAAAGAGATCTTGAAATGTCTTACATTCCATCCTGTGAAGCTTGCCTGCAAAACAAATCACCAACAACAAAAACTCCTGGACCACTACACCTCTACACCCACTACCTATTCTTGAAGAACGAGGAGACAGTGTTGCTATCAGTTTTATTGGTCCTCTTCCTGAAGACGAAGGCTTCAATTGCATTGCTACTTTCATGGATCACCTTGGCTCCAACATTCGCCTTGTCCTGACTCAGACTAACCTCACAGCTGAAAAGATGGCTGCACTTTTCTTTGATCATTGGTACTGTGAAAACGGTTTGCCTTTCAGAACCATGATAAACTTTTCATGTCTAAATTTTGGAAAGCTCTACACAAACTTACCAGCATCAAACTGGCCATGTCATCTTCATTTCACCCTCAGACTGATGGGTCCTCAGAACACTCTAACAAGATGGTAAACCAGTTGATCCAATACCATGTAGACCGCCAACAACACGGTTGGGTCAAAGCTCTCCCTAGAATTCAGTTTGGAATGATGAACATGCTCAATGCTTCTACCAGTTATTCAGGTTTCCAGCTGAAAATGGGCCATTCACCTCATATTGTGCTGCCTCTTGTTCCTGCTGCCTTGGCTCCTGGGTGCCCTCAGGAAGATATTAATGCTGCTCATGTTATTGATAAGCTCCTAGACAATACCGCAAAGGCCAAAGATAATTTGGTACAGGCTAAAGTGGCTCAGGCTTCCTATGCAAACAAGGGCCATAAATCTGACTTCGATATTGTTGTCGGCAATCGTGTCATGCTAAGCACCTTCCATCGTCACAGAGACTACAAGAATGGTGATAAAAATCACATGGCAAAGTTCATGCCTAGGTATGATGGACCGTATATTGTCACTCATTGCAATCTGTCTCTCTCCTCTGATACACTCAATATTCCCCATTCACCTGCAAAGTTTAACACTTTTCACATTTCAGAACTGCATGCATTTGTTGCAAATGATCCTGACCTTTTTCCTAGTTGCGAACATGCTCGACCTGGGCCTATCCTGACCAAGGACAGTCTCAAAGAGCACTTGATTGATTGTATTGTTGATGAACGTCGTTGTGGCCATGGCTTCCAATACCTTGTGCGTTGGGTTGGGTATGGACCTGAGGACGACTGCTGGCTGCCCTGACGTGAACTTGAAGAATGTGAAGCTCTGGATGTTTGGCTGGCACATTCCATTGCCTCCTTGGTTACTGGACTGATCTTCTCAGAGTAGGGGAGAGTGTAAGCCATGCATACAATGCACAGTGATGCATACTGACCACAGGCACTGATCTGACATACTGATCCTGCAGCACAATCGACTTGATGGACCTATATCTCACCAGAGGCTATCTGCTTGTAGCTGTAGGCATTGTGGTGCCACATTTCTTCTATATATACTGTATTTACATGTAGACACATTCCTTCTTCTTCTCCATCACCATCACCCCTGCATTGTTGCATAGCCTTCCCCACATTTCTCACCTCCTTCCATCCTCCTATGTACCATAGTTTCCCCTTCAATTGGAGTTTGTTCCCATTTGTTCTTGTGTGCTCATGAGTCCCTTCCAGTGTTGGCCACTCTCGGAAGAGAGCAGCCTTTCATTCTCATGCATGGCTGCTGCTCTGCTAACCAGTTCCTTCAGTGAGGACTTGGAGGGAGATGTTGGTGCCAATGGTAGCGATGGAGTGGTGTTTGTTGGAATGAAATCAATATGTTCCAGGCCAATATCTCGTAATGAATCACTTTTGTTGAACATGGTTTTAGTGGTAGGTGTTTTAGTGGCAGAGGGGATTTTTGATGATGTGGGAGGGTACTTGTCGTCAGGAGACTGATAGCCCATCTGTCAAAATGGATCATCCTTGTCAAGAGAAATGGGTGTTGTCTTTTTCTTCTGATTTGTAGGTGCAGATGGGTGAAGGGGAAGTGGTTTTTTAGATGTGTTAGGAGCGAGTGCTGGCTTTTTGAAAATAGAAGTCGGAATGAGAGCAGGTGTAGCAGGTGTAAAGGATTTTGACATCAGCTTTTTCTTCCTCGGAGTTTCTTCTCCAAGTAAAGGAGTGTCGGGTGCTGTGGGATGATGCTGAGCACATAACATAGAAGCCAAGTCTGTGTCAAGGAGATGTTGGTCATCAATGACTGGAGCGAAATTAATAGTGGGCTTTGCAAGGGAGTGAGAGGTGTTGCCGTCAGTGGCAGGGCCAGGGCTCAGTGGGCTGATGGCCACACTCATAGAAAGAGAGAGCAAAGAACAAGGGTGAGAGTTATTGGTGTCCTTGTCATTGTCAGTGAGCTCAGCTACAGTGAATGATGCTTTGAGATCTTGTATACTAGAGATAGTATCCCAGATATCAGAAGAGTCCTGCCATAATGCCAAGACAGTAATGGTAGAGAGTGCAGCAGGTGAATTGGAGGGCGAGTGATTGGGTGTTAGAAGGTCAATGATAGCTGGTGTGCTTGGTGATACACCATCTACGTGTTCACACCTAGATTTTGCAATTTTATACAAATACTATTGTATATCTACCTTACATGAGTGATACAAAGAGGACTATAGCTGAGGCTTCGAGCTGATAGTTAGACTAGTAGGCAACTAGTAGAGTCAGGACTTAGATGTGATACCACTAGTGGGTTAAATCTACCAACCAGCCATACTAGTGACTTGAAGGCTAGCAGTGCTAGATAAACATAGCAACTAGCGGATGAGCAACACAACTAGTGTGCCAAACAAGAAGCAGAGGACACAAATCTTGTAGAGTTCAGTCACTAGTGGACTGATCTGGGCACAAACACCTAAATCAGGTTAACTAGTCACATGGCAATCTCAAAGCAGGACTTAGAAATGAATTAGCAATGGATTAACCTTGCAGCAGATCCGACTAGTGCAATATAGATCTATTACGATTGGCACTAGTATAGCCAGGCTGCACCTTCAATCACGATCAACAGCTGCTACAGGCACATTTGCTGGCCTAGGCATTTATCCTTGACACTAGTGGAGCACTACCGTGCCAAGGATGCAGAATACAACTGCTAGCAGAGCTCCTAGGCTCACTAGTCAGCAAGCGACCATTTCTAGACTGACTATTGCATGATTATTCACCATCATTCGTGACTAGCCAAGAAATCCTTATCAATAATACCCCTCTAGTCAGTTATTTATAGCTTGATTGTACCTTGATTGTCAGTATATAAGTAGTAGAATAGGCACACACGTGGTTCAGGCAAGCCATCCCCGCAATTGTGACCTACTAGTCAGTATCTAGTGCCCCAATTAAAGGCTTTTGTGCTTAACCTCGACGAAGTGGCGACTAGTCACTAAGTTACCCATAGCATTGAGTGAATTGAAGTGTCTTAGAGCAATCTTTCATGCCCTGCAAAGGCCAAGAGTGTTTCAAAGTTAGTTCAAGCAAGTTCTTGAAGTTTAAAGTATTATTCTTAGGCTAAGAGCACCACTAGTCAGCCCAGAGTGCGACTAGTCAAGTGTTTATCACTTGTAGGAAGCAGTATAGGGCCAAAAGAGCCACTAGTTCAAAGCAGTCCCAGTCAGAGCAAGCACAGTAGCTCAAACCAAGTCACTATTCACCCAATTGTATCTTACCAACTCTGCTAGTGCAAGTAGTACACTTGTATAGCTCACTAGTAACAAATAAAATGTCTTTAAACAACTTTCCTTGATTATTGAAGTCTGCAGAGTGCTTCTATCATACTCGAAACACCCAAATTCAATACATTGGTGATAAGTGTAGAGTTAGTGTTAGGTTTAGTGTTGTTGGTGTTCATTGCCCTTCACTAGTCCTTTTGCCACTCACCGTTACCAAGCACATCATCGGATGCATAGGAGAGGCATGTTCTTTCTCCATCTCTGGTAGAAGAGGGCCAATGACCATGGAAGTGGGAGACTCTGTGAGAGAGGACTCAGTGCTAATGTCAGGTGACAGATATGCTGGAGAATTTCACCACCCATTTTGCAAGAGTATCAGAGTGACCAGGACATGCTATAATAATATAGTCATTATACAATATAACAGCTTCAGTGTTTGTTAGAAGTTGCATCAGCAGATTATAACTGGCCTGTGATTCCGATCACAAATCATGAACACAATTCTTTCGATCTTACTAGAAGCCACATAAATTTCTTCAGACAAGTCGCCTGCTATGATATGTCCTATCATGGAGATTTATTATACTATTATTTTCATACTGGCATATAGCAACTGATTCCATTATATTTTTGATGCCAAATAACACATCCATAACACAGTCAGGTGGTTTTGTTTATTCATTCACTACTCTTACATATTATAATTCCTGATTGTGTTAGAAATAATAACCTGTTGTCCCACCTTTCTTCTTCCATTGCTCTCAGAATGGATGACTTCAACCTCAACCTCTATGCCAATCATTTTCCTGATGCACCCTCTCTTAACCTCAATGCTGTTACTCCATACTTTAATCCTGCAGATTCTGTGTCTCCCGCAAACAGATCAGATGATATTGATGAGGACGCAATTCTCAGCTTGATGATCAGCAATGGGATTATGGACTACCCCTCTGATATCTTCTACCCAGATCTCACAGAACAACCTGTTGCAACTGGTACTCAAGTCATATTATCCTCTGCTTTTTCCACATCCTTGGCTTCATCTTCTGCTTCTGAACATGCTCTTCATTCACTTCCTTTCACTGAACCAACTATATCTGTGGATAGCCCTATTCAGAATATTGCCCCCTTTTCCTCGACACCTCCACCAGATCAGGAACATATTGATTGCAATCCCTCCCCTTCTCAATCACATCATTGTTCTTACTCCACTATTCCAGACACTGGGATCACCTCTATTGATGCTGCCAGAAAAATAGTTATGACAGGTCCTGATGATGCTGACAATGAGAACAATGCTGGTGGCACCACCTGGGCCAGCCACAATCCTGGCTACCCTAGAATTCCATTACACAAAAAGTCTATGAACCATGGAACTGCCACCAAAGCAAGTGTCCTGCAGCTGAAAAAGAGAAACGAGGAGAGAAGGAAGAAATATAATGATGAAATCATGACTATAAAGAGTTACATTCAGAAGGAGGTGCAGCATCTAGCAGACAAATATGATCAAAGCCAAGATGCAGTGCAATTCGATGTCCACAGCTCAACTCTTTTCAAACATCAGCACAAGTTTTTGCTTGAGGATGCCAAGGTGGCTGAAATAGTGCTTTTGCACAATACTGGTATGTCTTTGACCCAAATCTCTACAGTTCTATCACTAAATTTGCACATAGATCAGCCAGTTGGACAGAAACTTCAGTTAAAAGAATTGAAGGCACTTGCACAGGATCACATTGACTATCAAAGCATGACAAAAGACGAGGAGAAGGCACTGGTACAGTGGCTTGAAGACCAACTGCAAATCAAACTTTGCTTTGTTCACATCAATAACATCACCGCTGGAGCAGATTTCTGAAAGACTGGTACTCATATTGGACAGGAGGTAAACCAGAAATATTTCTTTGAAATCTGTTACTGATGTCACTGTTACAAAAGATCAACAATCTCGGTGTTCGAACTGGAGCTCTTGGAATATGCCTCTTAACAAGGTCCCACCTTGATGACTCATTCCAAGCCCAAGTTTATGCAAATCTTGGTGCAGAAGGGTTTTTCTGGGATACATATCATATCGAAATTCTGGATCTAGCAAGACAATTTGAGCTTTAGGCATGTACACAGTCAAAAAGTGTGTGATATCTCATATCACATTGAGTCCGCATTTGTAATATGAACTTTAGATCTTGATGAAAGAGAGACAACATCAACAATACATAAAGAAATCACTGCAAAATTAACAGACAACCTTTGTTCGTGGTATTTATATTTATACTTGTGGGTCACAGCTAAAGCATAGAATTTCATGGAAAGCCATGGGCAAGAAGCAAGCAATGATGCACTACCTGCAATATGACAAGAATGTAGTCCAGCATTACCATGTTGAGATACATGGCTGGCCCTGAGACACACCCTTTATGATGCCCTCTGCAATCAAATCAATTGTCATACTTCAAACACTTTGTGATGCGATCATTGATGGGTCATGCTGCTGGGTCAGCTTAACAGCTGATGAAGCCAAGCAGTGTGACAAGGAGCAACAGGTGGCTGCAAAGGAGCCAAAGAAACACAAAACTCAATCAGACAAGGGGAAAACTCGGTCTGATAAAGATAAGCATGCCAAGAAGCGAAGGAAGAGCTCCAGATTAGCCCAACTCCCACCTACATTCATCAGCAATGAATTTGTTGATGATGATGATGATGATGATTAGTTAATATTGTCGTACTTTGTTTGTATTCAACGGTTTTGAATCAAGGTCAAATTTTATTCTATTTTATCTCCAATTTTACAGTTTTTATTTGAAAAGAATTTAAGGGAATAAGACTTGATAGTGAGGAGGGGAGCAGGCAGGACAGTAATAATGCCATCACCAGCTATACAACCATTATAACCAGCAATGGAATCTAAGAAAGTGATAATGACGCCATTACCGGTTAGGCAAACATTATATAACCGGTGATCAAGTCATAGGAAAGTCACCCATGGTTCCGGATGACCGGCATGGAATATTCCGAAGTTAATACCCCTGGCGGAGGAGCGCACATGCATCGGGACACCGACATTTGATGGGCGGGACCCTGACAGCCGGCGGTATAGTGACCATGCGCCCATGGGTCATAGTGCTCTCTGGTACCAAAAATAGCAGTGATATTAACAATATTCATGAAAAAGTTTCCGCTTTATTGGAGTACCGCAGTATAGCCTACATCAATTGTAATAACATATGTTACCTGATCGTGTCAACAGCTGTTATATTAATGCTTATGTGGGACGATTAGGTGATGCCAAGACGCTGGATGCCGTGATCTCTTGCATTTGGCACGCGCTTTGGAGGTACGTCCCAGTTAGTGTAGTATTGCTTAGAGCTAAACTTAGATACCGTAGCATTCATTCTCGTCACTTAAGAAACTCGTTCTTGACATCCCTGTCTCGCAGGATACGCACCAAAAGATATTGCAGCTCGTACCTGCCTTTCCTGTACTTACGAATTCTCACATCAGCTTGAGAGCTAATGAGACCTCGCTTGGTATTTTTATCCCAGTTCTTCCGTAAACTTGGTTGCACTGAGGTAAGTGCTCATTTATTTCAAACTTCGGTGAATGGGAGTAAACGTACTGTCTTGATCAGATCATGTCTAGTTGACATCCTTAGCATGAAACAAGGTAGGACATAAGGTGCTTGCATTGACATCAAAATCTGCTCAAGATGTCACTGACTGATGACTTGCGGACGACTCGTGTGCACAGCCCTGATGCTCGCATTCGGGAGCAATTTAACATGGAACCACTGCTAACGATTTCCTGTTTTCCCTGATTCGCCTTCCACGTACTCATTTGTGCATAAGTCTTGGCTGGCATCTTATGTTGATCATTGGAAGGGTATATATTCGGCTGGCGCAATGTTTGAGACCCTTTTCCACTCTGCCTGGAAAGGTTTCAGGACATTCGTTCGAACTTCGCTATCCCGCACCTGGATCACTTCATGCCTCCATGCATTTACTATGGCAATTGTATAAATACACTGGAACCGTATCGCGGTTCGCTAGGCAAATCGATGTGATAGTGCAAGGTAAGATACGAACAACCGGAGAACTACGAAAAGGTTGCCCAAACATGCACGTGACTGTCAGGATGCGCGCCGCACCCAACGCTCCCAACACCCAATACGACAATGACAGCGGTCGTGCCTTCGCTTCTGTTTATGCTGAGCTATCAGGAGTATGTTTTCTACCATGCTGCCCTGTTATCTTTTGTTTCGTTGCTCCAATATGATTGTAATTCCTTGTCGTACATATGTCATTGGTGTATCTGACCACAGCTCGATGAAGGCTTTGTTTCCTTGAGGTACACTTAAATGACTCTTTCCTTTGCGCCTCTGCCAGTGGAGATGTTGTCTCATTTGGTTTCAGTTGTGTCAGCATCAGTGCGCCATTTTGTCCTGCTTTGGGGATGGTCGACATTGACGGATGACTATGCTTTCGTAGAGGCAGCTATGTATGTTTTGTTTACACCTTGGTCCCTTCGTACGGATCCAAACCCGTGAGACGCTTCATTGTTCCCGGCACCATGATGTCAGTCACAGCATCAGGGGTCCTGCGCGGTCTGCGATGCTACTATTAAGTATTTGGATGGCTTGGTAGCAATGGCGCAGAAAGCATTCGCTGTTTCCTTTTCAGGGACCACTTGCCAGTGCGACTACTACTACTACTACTACTCTCGATGAAAGGATGCCTGTGGCTTCTTCCCAGGTCCCTACACTCACTAATAAGTATGATCTGAAGGGCTTGGCTTTTAATTTCAAACGTACTAGACAGAATGTAGTAGTGCCGCTCCGACTTGGTATGACGGGAACATCCTGTGAAGTCGGCCTAAGGATGAAAAGCCTACAACACAAAAGTATCCAAAATGCCTGGTACAGGGTTACTTGTACTGCCGGAAGGCTTGACATCAGGTCACACGAGACAATAATACAACCAACACGGACATGACATAGGCGCTCGTATTTCTTGGAATTTAATTTATGCGGATATAGCACACATAGATGGAGGAAATATTGATAAAACCGGCAGTATGACAGCGCCGAGTGACGAGCATGTATAGCATTTACAGTTTTACAAGGCGCACGCTTAGATTGTCGGATATAGTCAACTGAGAGGACTTAGTCTTCCCGAATGCCCAAAACTGATATCTGGTAAACAATCGATATGAAAGGAGAACAGTCAACAGAGATAAATCGGCGTGTTATCATTTACGAGGAGGAAAACAAATTTTTTTCATCACGTCGTAGCGGAGATTTGGTACAGTCATGGTCTGTGGTGGGGACTATATTCGTAGCATCAGCACAGGAGGTTTAATCACAACCATGTTCGTCTAAGCTTCGGATTTGGCGATACTCTAAACATTTTTCAACCGTTGATCCCAGTGACAGATTATAAATTGGATAGAACTCACAACCTGGATGTTATCAATGTCAGCGATTATGGTCGCCCACACATCAGGTTGAATGCCAACAAAACATCCTTTGCAGGCGAGCAAGTCACATGTTTGGATGACTATCAGCAGGGGAGTAGTTGTACAGTGACAGCAACAATACGTGCCGGGGAAAGAGGCACGTATGTAACAGATTAAGCTCTATTCAGGGAGGGAACAGACGAGGTTAAATGCAAACGCAGTAGTGAAGTTCAGAATAACAGACCTTGTAAGTGGATACCTTGGATTTTAAAGTGACACACCTCTTACCCAGGCCTGTGATGATGATGTACTTTGGGGACTTGGGAGTGCACACATCACCAAAACCTAAGCCTCAAGACCAGGTACGGATCAGCTCCACCAACCCTAATCTCCTCTACCTCGCATGGTCTGAACAATCAGCACCGATCAGGACAATCTGGGCCAGTGACCCCAGACTTTTGACCTCCCATTCGCCTGAACTGCGCACAATCTGAGCGCGATCTCGACCGTCCTCGTATGATCAGGGGATCTCTTATGTGATCATCCTGCTGACTGCGAGGACCACATGATCAACTATGGTGAGCTCGACCTGAGAAGAGCGCCACCGTTCACCAACCATTCATGTCCAGTTAATGCTTCTCATATACCCATAGTAATTTAATACACTTTCTTGATTTCACTATTGCAAAACACAAATCCATGACATTCATAACAGCACAGGATAGTACATGATAAGTGTAGAAGACCAGTAAACATCTCAAGGCACGAGCGGACAGCAATAGGTGAGATACAGCAAGCAATGACCAAGAGAACTCAGCAGAGACCGAAGCATCAAGAAAGCGAGGACATCAGATCGCTATGTAGCCAATTTAGCTTGATACAGAATCATGCTCGGGAATGAACTCGCCATATCATTCCGAAGCATTTACAGGCTGATCTTCATTCGCAGTGGCAGCATCTTCTTGTTCGGCAGCAGCAGCAGCAGCTCTTCGTCGTTGTTTGATACGCCTTCGGTGTTGGCGTTCCAGAACTGATTCGTCGTCATCATCATCAATGTCCTCATCATCGTCATCCTTGGGCTTGGGTTTGAGGACCTCCCTGTAAACGGAGGTATCAGAGATGGAAAGACAAAATTAAGATGCACCTACGTGGTATAGTACTTGAGGGTATCCGTGGCCCAGTTATCACCCTTCTCTTTCTCTGAATCGGAAAATATCTTCATTAATTTTTCGCTGAAGCACTCGAGATCAAAGTCGTCACTCGTTTCACCCCATTTCCCACAGGAAGATAGTGCAAAACGAGCCTGGAATTGAAGCTGAGAGCTGTAATGATGACAAGAGGCAAGAACCAACGCACCTGTATAGCTGCGTATACCATCATTTGGGCAGTGACTGCGCAAAGGTGCATCTTGCCTTTGACTGTAGCATGAAGGTCTGTCACATCGTGTTCCCCGTTTCCAAGATAAATAGCACAGAATGACTGGAAGAAAGGTTTATTAGCGTTATAGCATCACATTACGAACATGAATCAAACCCGGATGCACGTATGGCCCATAAATAATCCTGCACGAGGGTCGTCCACATCGACGAGGGCCTGATCATAAAGGAAGGAGGGCAGATACCGGGGAGTAACTTTGGTCGGTAAATTGACCATCATAGCTCTTACAGTCAAACTGAGAGATTGATAAACATGTGAATAGAAATCAAGACGTACTGTGGGTCTTCATCAAAGTCCTTGAGCCACCATTGCGGACACAGAAGACGGGCTGTGAAGATGTGATTGAAGCCACGCCGATACTTCCTGATATCAAGTATTGGAGTGTCGTCGGAGATACTTGCAGTCGAGTAACGAATGATGTTCTCGTTGATCTTGCTAGTGTCATCCGTTCGTCCACTTCGTGTTCCAGCATTGATCTAGAGATGTGGAGTACATCGTCATATGAGAAAGGATAACCACTCACCAAACTCAGCAGCTCAAAAACAAATTGCAGCGGATCGTCAGGATCTGCCTCGCCTTCGAGCCATTGGACGTTCCTTTCAATATCTGGAAGGATAGATGTAACAAGAACATCATATATCTCCATCCCAATGAAATTACTGTGAACATGATGAGGTGTGAGTATATGCGCACTGCACAGCAATGTAGCACTCACTCGGGCGTCTCTTTATCCTCGTCAGCTTCCTCTTTGTCATCGTCCTTGTCATCGTCTCCATTGTTGTCGCAGTCGTTATCCAAGGACTCGAGTATGCGCCTTAATTTGAAACCGTGTAGCAAAGTTGCCTGACTGGTGACCCAAGCATTCGTAAAGCGGACACACTGACGCGCAGCGAGTCGATAGTGCTTCTTCATTGCCTCGAAGTTCCTGGAGCTAGCGATTGAAAAATGAATGTTTAAAGAGATACAATACTCACTTTGGCTGCTTGATCGCAAGCTCTCTTGCCTTCCTCTTGCCAGGACGATCACTTATCTCCTCCTCCTCCTCCTCTTCTGCCTCCTCTGACACCACTTTTGCCACCTCAACCTCCTCATCTTCATCGTCCTCTTCATCATCGTATGGTGGTAATGGTCGAGTCGCGGTCTTCTTGCATTTCTTCGCAGGCAGTGCTGATTTCATCTTCACACTTGAGGGAGTCGCTGCTTTTGATGAAGATTTCTTGGGTTTTGGGCCTTTGGACAGTGGCTTCTGCCCTCGTACGGTCATATTTGCTTTTCTGTTGGTGGAAAGCGGAAAGGGCCTCATCGTCGACATTGTGGAGGGAAGAAAGGAAGCAGTGTCACATCAACGTGACCAAACGCGTTATGTGTACGCGTCGGAATGAGCACATGACTTTCCCATTTCCTTTGCTCAGGCTACGACTACAAGGTTCTCTCAATTGCTGTGTCTGGCCCTCCCCGTAAGTCATTATTTAACATCTCTTACTGATATAGTACTCACTTAGATTATATAGATAATCTGCTGACACTATGCCAGGCAAGCAAAAGTGTATCTTCTGTGCAGCTGCCTTTCATAACGGAGTTGCCTGCAAAAATCACGAACGCAAGTGTCCATCTCGAAAACGATTTTGCGCCAAGACCAAGATTGAATCTAATTCTTCACCTTCAACTGTGGATACGCGGCTCGAGAATATTCGACAACATCTTTCACCCAAAAGACGGCGACTGGACCTTAATGTTGACATTGACGGCACTCAGGTAAGCTAGTCCGGATTTTATTCCATTGTTTTCTAATATGAATATTGTTTAGATTGCCTCTTTTATCCCTCAGGATCCTCCTACTCAAGCGGAGACTGTTCCTGATGGATCAGCACTGGCTCTCGATGAGGTAGCTGTTACTCTGCCT
Organism: Armillaria altimontana; assembly: GCA_022818075.1. Taxonomy (NCBI): domain Eukaryota; kingdom Fungi; phylum Basidiomycota; class Agaricomycetes; order Agaricales; family Physalacriaceae; genus Armillaria; species Armillaria altimontana. The sequence goes on along the minus strand of JAIWYR010000075.1, from coordinate 17,253 downwards.
GCCATGCACGGTTCCCCTCGTACATCTACTGGTCGCCCAAAACGTAATACTGTCCTTCCGCGACGCCTTCAGGACATGCTACCATCAAAACCAACAAATTTGTGGATTTTTTCAGCGTTAGACAAGCCAAAGCCTCCCATTCAACAGCCACTCCTGCTTCGGTCCCCTTCTCGCTCCCCCTCTCTGTCACTCTCTGAAGTCGAACCAATTAAATTTTCATACCACCAGACCGAGCCTAACAATTTTGGCTTGTATCAACGCTATAAGGAGCAGCCAAGCATTGAGCCTGATGTAGGGTTAACCATCAACGAGCTCGCTGATGCACCAACATTCACATCTCATGCTTCCAGAGCTGCAGGCAAACCAACAACTCTTGCTAATCCATTCTTTCCATTTGTCAATGCAACAATTTTTCGACTTTTCGCATGGTTCTACCAGTCAACGTCGAAATCCCTCTCAGACATCACCTCTCTCGTACGAAATGTAATTCGTGCACCCGACTTTGACTGCGACCATTTCACTGATACCTTCGATGCTGTCAAGGAAGTCAAGGCGCTTGACTTGATTGACGATCATCCTAATCTCCCATTTTCATTAAGCGGTGGTTGGCACGAAACCTCGGTGAAGATCAGACTTCCTCAAACTGGTGTCGAACACGTTTTTGAGGAAGAGGCACCCGAGTTTGAAGTTACCGGCGTCTATCACCGCAATATTCTCGACGTGATCGTTTCTGCATTCCAGGACACGTCGTTCCTAGACTATCATCTCAAAGGCTTTGAGGAGATGTGGGACCCTGGAGATGGGCACCCAGTAGAACGGGTTTATGGCGAGGTGTACACATCAGAGAGGTACCTGGAAATGGAGGAAGAATTGCATCCTGAACCTGACCCCGACGGCCTCGAGACTGTCATTGTCCCCTGCATGTACTATTCCGATTCTACTCACCTTACAAGCTTTGGGACTGCGGCTCTTTGGCCAATTTATCTTCTTTTTGGACTTCTCTCTAAGTATGTCCGTGCTCGACCAACATCTGGTGCCGCACACCATCTTGTTTATATGCCATCAGTACGTTATATCATTTAATATCTGCCTACATGATTATTTACTTGGCGTAGCTTCCAGATCGTATTCAAGATGCCTATAAGCAGCATTTCAACAAACCTGCATCATCGGGAATACTCACCTTCTTGAAACGAGAGCTTATTCATGCGATATGGAAGAAGCTCTTGACTCCTGAGTTCCTCGAGGCATATACATATGGTATCGTTATTTTATGTGCGGACAATATTCGGCGGCGCATCTTTCCAAGGTTCTTTCTATATTCAGCTGACTACCCGGAGAAGTGAGTCCTAGTTCTCTCTTGTAATCTGCTCTTAATTCTTTCTGAAGGGTTCTCCTAGCTAGTATCAAGCAGATGGGACTATATTTGTGCCCACGGTGCTTGATCCCAAAATCCAAGGTGCACGAAATGGGAACAAAAAATGACATGAAGTGCCGTATCAAAAAAGGGCGAATTGACTCGAAGCTTCGTCAGGGATGGATTGAGCGAGCCCGTGGTTGGATCTTTGAGGATGGCGATGCCGTTGATGGAAAGGCAGTAAACGATCTACTCAATAGGGAGTCACTTGCGCCTACACGGGTCAGTGTTTCAATATATTGCGTACTTCTATCAGGCTAATATAGTACTAGAACGCATTCTCATCGTTCTTGGGGCCAATCCTCAATTTCTATCAACTCTTCGTCATCGACCCCCTTCACGAGATTGAACTGGGAACCTGGAAGGCCCTATTTATACACCTGCTTCGAATTTGCCAGTTTTATGGTGCTGATATTGTCCAACAGCTGAACAGTCGGTAAGTATACTTATTCTTCTATGACATCTTCGGTACTAAAAACATGTCAGCTTTCGACAGGTACCGACGTTTGGACGTGGCACAATCCGGCGATTCAATAATAATGTCTCTGACATGAAAAACTTCGCAGCTCGAGATTATGAGGACCTATTACAGGTATGCCGTTCTTGAATTGCTGATTTTAATGTAGACTAATTGCCATTCTAGTGCGCAATGCCTTGCTTTGAAGGCCTCTTTCCAAACGCACTCAACAAATTGGTTCTTGACTTGCTATTTGTCTTTGCCTGCTGGCATGCCAACGCCAAGCTCCGCATGCACACCGACATGTCGCTGTTGGCATTCGAGAAGTGGACATCTATGCTCGGAACCCTGATGCGAAAATTCAAGCGCAACGTTGATTCACTGGATACACGCGAAATTCCCAAGGAGCGAGAGGCCCGGGCTCGTCAACAGATCAATGCTTCCAAGAAGAAAGGTACAGCACCGAAAAAGAAAATCGTGACCGCAAAATTACGGAAGACATTCAGCCTCTCAACGTACAAGTACCATGCAATGGGGGACTATCCAGCTATGATTCGTGCCTTTGGGACAACTGATTCATATAGTACGCAGTCGGTGAGTTGTACTACTTTACTTTCATATATTATTTACACGGATTGTTGACCTAGGGAGAGCTTGAACATCGGCGGGTCAAGCGATTCTATGGGCGCACAAATAAAAACAAAACCTTCGCCAAGCAAATCTCTCTTCATGTACAACGACAAGAACGACTGCGGGAGATGCAACGCTCGATTGAGCTTAACGACACAAGACATGCAAACCGGCCAATGCCTATCCAGGACGGATCAGAGCCCCTCCCGTACACCAACCCTCATGAGCATCATCACATGTCGATGTCTCTTAGTACGAAAATCTACCTGGGACCATGGCTTCAAGAAAATCACGCAGACTTGGCATGTACCGTAAGTTTCTGGCATATGTAATTCAAATATTCTAATACTCTCGTAGGATTTTCTCCCCAAGCTCAAGGACCACATTCTTTCTCGCCTCACAGGGCTTAATGCTGATACCTTCACAAACACTCACCGCCTCAATCTCATTATCATTGATAATCGCGTATATTCACATCAAATTCTTCGTATCAACTTTACAAGCTATGATGTTCGACGCAATCAAGACACCATCAATCCCCGTACTCATTCCGATATCATGATGCTGGCGTCCGATCTAGACGATGAACATCCTTACCTGTATGCTCGGGTCATCGGTATATTCCATGCGAAAGTCCGACACGTTGGCATCCATTCTTAGGATCACTCAGAAAAAATCGTGCAGTTTCTCTGGGTCCGCTGGTATGCTTTTGACTCATCTGTTCCTTCCGGATTTAAGGCGAAGCGCTTGCCTTGTCTTGGTTTTCTCCCTGGAGATGATCCTCTGGCCTTTGGGTTTGTGGACCCAGAGCACGTTCTTCGTGCCTGTCATATCATGCCAGCGTATCACTATGGATTGACGCCTGACATCTTACCGCCATCCATCAGTCGCAGATTCAATGAGAAAGATGTCGATTGGATACGGTATTATGTGAACATGTGCGTGAATCTAAATTCACGCTGCTGATGTCGAAAGGCCTCATTTTATTTTAGATTTGTTGACCGGGACATGTTCAAGCGATACACCGGTGATGGCATAGGGCACAAGGACACTCGCGAAGATACACGCAATCTGTACAAGAAATTACTGGAGGCTTTAGGAGTTTCTGAATCAGACTTGCCTACGATGTCAAGCAATCCGGAAGAAGAATTCGAAGCAGATTTGTCGGATGCTTCGGAGGAGCCGCCACTCGAAGCAAGCGATGGAGAATTCTCAGGTTCAGACATCGGAGAAGACGATTCGGACTCGGAGGAGAGCGAGAGTACAGACTCTGCTGGCAGCAGAGAGGAGAACGACGACGACGATCTACTATCAGATGGGGACTACTTTGAGCTGAATGAAGCCGAAGAAGATGATAAATTTGATGACGAAGGCCTGTGCGGCTTCTCTGCCTTGTAATTTCCGGTAATTTTGTATACCTGGCATGAAGTACTTGCTTTACACTATGATTAATGTTACACGATAGTTACAACTCCCATCCGACCTTCACCAGACATTGCACAGATCGTAGCAAGCTCTACCACCTCCATCCCAGAACCAGTCAACCTGGCAACAAGCTTGGAGATCCGCTCGAATCAGAAAGAACGTAGACAGATCTGGCGCAACCTGGCATGGGCAGTCCTGATCTGCATCGCTCTCAGATTGGCTGACCTGATCCAAGCGGTCTTCTGAGACTGCCCTGATCACGTCGAGCTGCGCCAGATCTTTCGGCCGAGGTTTTGGTGATGCCATGGGCTGGGTGGTGTAAGTGGCCTCGATAGTGGACACGGACTGGGTACCGCACGCGGACTCGATAGTGGACACAGACTTGGTAGCGTGCACGGACTGGATAGTGGACATGGACTGGGTAGTACACAGGGATTGATTAGTGCACGGAGGCTCGGTAGTACACAGGGACTGATTAGTGCACGGGGGCTCAGTAGCAGGCATGCACTGGGCTGCGGGGTTGTACTTGATAGCGTGCATAGTGGTTCTGGAGAAATAAGGATCATTGTAAGATGCTTTTTATAAGATGGGCATAAGGCATCTTTCCCAGGTTATTGAGCTGATAGGCGCCCACTGCCATAATGAGCTAGAACAGAGACGCATGCACAGAGTGAGAGTACGCCACCAAAGTGATATACAAATACAGTGTGATATGAGAACGAGCCCGTCGTATTCGGAAGAATAAGCTGTTACACTAAACAGAATCCACCTGCGCTAGTGATTGAAGGGCCTTCGATTTTAATGCCGGGCAATAAGATGAGATAGCAATTACTATCCAGCGGCTTTATTTGTTGACGGCCCTAGCCTGATACCTTACGTTTGAGTGGAAGAGAGCACTCGTTGAACGGTATATCGGATCGAGTCGGGTGTCGTCGAAGAGGCTCTCCTTCTGCCATCATCATCGCCGTTACTTCCTGGGACTCTCGTCCTCCCTTCCTCCTAATTTCCCTCATATATCTTTTATGTTTTCTTGAAAATCGCACATCAACTACTCCCTGCTTTCCTCCCGCATGATTTCTCCTCGTGAACGCAGGAGAATTTTGGATTGAGGGCATCTTTTCGTTCGGGACAATGTACGTGGGAGTTTTTTTGGCTCGCTAGTCTTGATACTGACGGTCACTAACTGTCAGAATGTCTAATACCTGGAAGGCTCTTAGTCTCTTTGTTCGCGTTTGTTCTCAAACGGCGTCCAATTATGGCGTCGCCCGGATCTTCAAGATTTGCCACACGTGAGCGGATGGCAATTCACGTCGAGGGTCACACGGTATCCGTTATAGTATGGTAGGTAGGCTGCTCTTTTTTCAGTACTAGTCTCTGACGAACCTTTGATATTGCTCTTCCTATAGTATTCCCTTAGAGGCACCGCGTCAACAAAAGGGGTCTCTGTATTGTAATACCAGTTGCCAAGGAAATCATCATGACAAGACAGATAATGGCTCGATGGAGGATGCAAGATGGGGAGATGCCGGGCTTTGTGGTCTGTTCAAGCGTGTTTTGTATGCCGCCGTAACTGAATGGCCGTTAACAGATTGAAGTCGCTCATCGAGGTGCATTTACAGGTGCGTCATAAACATGCTTTTTAGGATCTTTCCTTCTCGCTGACATTTCCAATTTGGGATTCGCTCGACCAGGGGCCGCTTGCCATTATGAACTGATGGGAGCTTACGTGTTATAGCCTAGTGCTGTCCTTATCCAGGTGATATGAACTCGAACACATCATACCGGGAGCATTTAATATTGGTCCTGCCGGCAAGGGTTTATCTGAATGATGGACATTCATCAATGCATCATCCTCGAACCCTCAGCATCAACCAGCGACATCCATCCCCGACGATGCCACTACATCGACCCACACGTGACTTATTTCCGGCCAAAATGCACCTCTATGTCCACTACATCATTACCCCAGTGGCTACCCCAGATCAACAGATCACCATCTTCAGTCCCTCTTTCTCCCTGTCGCTTATCTCCCTTTTACCCCGCGGCACATGCGCCTGGTACGTATTGAGGACAAAAGGTGTCATTGAGCGGAGTTTCAGCAGACGCAAAACTGGCTATGGATGGATGGATATCAATATATGTTGATGGGGGACCAAGAGACGGTGTGTCAAGTATGACGAGAAGGAAAATAGACGGTCATGTTGGGATCGGGTATAGGATATCCCCCGACATGGCTACTAAGCAGTCGGCGTTCCACTGTGCCATGCGATATTATCTTGGCAGGAATTCGCGCTTCGAATACCCTTCTTCGAGATGAACCTTTCTTTATATTGTCTTTGGAGGAAAGACCGAAGATTAGGTTGTTACGCATGCAAATTGGTGGAATGATGTTCGGACATGGTGTAAAGGTTAACATTAGCGCTCCTGGTATATAGGACAACTTTCAAGGGTTCCAAGTCCACGATCCGAAATGATGCACATTACAAGTAACTTTGTTGTTGTTCCGTTCGTTTCCTCAAAAGTACCATTCAGATACAGGAATTCTATCCGCATATAAGGCTTGTTTGCGTGTCTTTATTCTGTCATTTGACATGTGCATCTGTTACTTATAGTCTTATACGACTACCACAAAGTACAGAGTTTACTGCCCCTGTTTACAGCTATCTCGTCAGGCCCAGGTTATATAGTGGCTAACGCCTTCCCTCTTGCTGCAGCTCGGGGTTCTATTCCTTCTGTCTGTACTAGAGGTATGGGCGAAGGAGATACACCAGTGTGAGTGGCGCTCCGTTCTATGGGGAAATACAGAGCTGGTCCATGACTGAGGATCTAAGCAAGTTTTCTCGGGCGCAGTGACCTTCAAAGGTGGGAAGGGGCAGAGGCAATTCATGCCCGTTGTTCCCATCTTGACGTCGAGAATCGAGATAATGAGGTTCGCCCAGCTGGTGGGGACGACGATGGTTCCATTGAGTGTGAAGGGCATGCTTGCCATCAGTGATGTCAGGACACGGAGCTCGACATTGTAAGATTTTACCAGCTCGAGTTCTGAGGACGTTTCCGGACCGTCGAGAGGGTTCGTCAAGTATCTCGTATTCGAGCCATAAGAAGCGAATGCGCCGTCCGAATCTATTGGTTTCTGGCTGGAAAATATGGGTACGGTTTTCATTGAGGGAAAGTCTAGTGCGGAGTGATAGACTTACGTTACTGACGGATGTTGACATCGTTCTTTATGATGGTCGACTCGTCAATGGTCCGAGAGTTTAGCCCAAATCCGGGCGCAAAAGTACCATAAACGTTCGCTACTATACTCCACACCATACGCCGATCTCCCAGTAGAAATCAGATTAATGAGCGGAGGGACCGGAACGAGAGGGAAGGAGGGAGTCTGAGGACCGGTACCTCCACCGCGTCTTAGTAGATAGTGTACTTGTAGCGGTTAATCAAATGCTGAATCCAAAAAAAACAAAAAACAAAAAAATGGTCCGAGAGTATCGCCCGGGACCTATTAGCCAAAAAACGAGGGGAAAAATAAATGGAGTGAATGTAAGGCTAAGAAGAGAGGAGTTCGTGCGCAGGAAATGGTTCAGAGGTAAAAATTCGTCAATTATGCCAAGGTTTATCTGCCTAGAGGCGTAAATTTTAAAAGAGTATGCCGGCCCGAAGTAAATTACGAGATGCACGTGGCACGGTTCACGTGATTTAGGGCAGGGCGAAATTCCGTCGGACGTGGTGACCGGCGTCCTATTGCACGAATTACGAGACTGAAGGAGACCTCGACATTTCCCTGGTCTCCGTCTCCGTCTCTACCTCTCATAGCGACTGGGACTGTTACTGGCACCCTCTGCAAGTCCTTCTACAATCAAAGCCCGCTCGAAATTTAGGCCCTCTTATCGTCGAATCTTCAGTGGAGTCCCATGGCCGTCAGCTTGGAATGGCAGGATTCACGAGGTAATTCTCCGGGGAATCATGGACGGTTTCATAGGATCTGGCTTTGGTTCTATTCCCAAAGAAAAAGGACATTGTAGAGCATGATCTGGAGCACGAAGGGCGCAGGTGGCGAAATTGGCGAAAGCTTAAGAGACTGCCGCATCAGTGGCAGTGCCAAAAACCTGCATGTACGGTTTATGGCCGCCATTTTGCAGTCGTGCCTTAGTCTTTGACGACAACACTTAACTAGCTTGCTGCTCGCATCAATGCCAACGTTCCCCAGCCAGTCGCCCAGCTCCTCCTCATTCACAGCCGCGCCACGACCTCTCCTCAACGGCGTACCGGCTCTACGTCTTCAGTCACAATCTCAGTAACGATGATGCACTGTCGCGGTGAAAGCGCCGATGACGGGATCAGCTTCTAAAACAAGATCGGCCTCACCCTCGACGCCCCCAGCTGACGATGTGGAGGTCGTTGGTGGCGGGGAATCACTGACGACGAAAAAGTCGGAGAAACAAAATCAGTTGGAGGGACAGCCGGAGAAGAGGAATGTGAAAGTTGGGTACAAGTACATCCTGAATCTGGATGCGATTACTCCTAGGCTCGCTATCAAGACCTGCGCACTGAGCATCCTGAAGCAGAGATGATTGATGATCCGAAGACGCTAGGCGTGTCGATGAAGGCGCCTGAGCACCTACTTCCGTATCTTTGGTACGTTTCTTACTCTGTGCCCTACTAATCTAATCCGTTTTAGGACGATGCTATGGTACTAAAGCTAGACTCCCCTACACACCTGCCTCGAACTCGCAGCCATCCAGCGCAACAGACGGTACCTTCTCACACTCGACTGAATCCACTGACTATGAAGCCGGCCTTACCGTCATTTTCGAGCTCAACACCGCCGAAGATTTTTGCCGGTATTTGAACTGGCTCACCTGGAAGCTCAAGCGCAATTCGAATTACCGCCTCTTCATGTCGGGAAGAAGCTCGTCAAGCTGCTCTACATGGCCCGGAGCCAGACGGGATTGAACTGGGATTTCAGTATAATACGGATAATAGGTGGCAGTCGAAGAAGTTTTTGTCGATTCAGAGGATGCCTCAGACGGCTTATCGCAAGTCTGAATATTGGACACTGACCTATCCCTACGTCAAAGAAGTGGAACTATCTGTTGAACAACAAGAGTACGAATCCTCGTTGCCCGACTAGTATCCCTTACATCCTCTTCCCGTTCCAATTCGATTACTGAGATCTTCTAATCTGTGTCATACTACTATTCAATCACAGGCTGATTCTTTGCCTGATTCCCAACCTCGTGCTGTGCGCCGACCCGCAGTGGACTTTTAACAAAAATCAATCGCATGCTGATCCATTTCCTGGTTGCGACACACTTGGGGGCTCTCGCCTTTACGATCTTCCAGTTTTGCGTGCACTGCGCCAGGATGTGCTTCCATTGCGAGTGGGATGAATTGCTGCGCTATCGTAGTTACCATAACATCTTGCTATGGCTGCGTGTGCGATTGGTTCTTGCTCGTACATTGCGGGTAACGATCATCAGTCCAGCAACTTTTCTATTCAAAAATCACTTCGTTTCAAAACTACGAGGAATATCTAGAAAATTGGGAAAGTACTTTGACAGAACCGCTACGTGCACCTACTTCCGCGTGTCTGGCGCGTGCCTCTGTTTTACCCTGTTCCAATGATTGGCAGTGTGGGGATAGAGTTTGACGAACTCCCTCCTGCGGTGACGCCCGGCTTTCAAGAACGACTCTGGTATCCAACTTCCCAGCTCCCCAAGACTGCCTGCCGTCACGAAGATGTTGAGAAGTTCGGTGATATCTCTGACATCTGTCGGCTGCTTTGCGTTCATGTAGTACTTCGTGGACTCTCCGTGGTCCATCCACGCTTGGAGCTTGAGAAGTAGGAGGGGGATGAAGGGCATGAGGGGAAGTGTCTGGTAGTCGGACGGGTGCCGACGGTGTACGATGCTCTCGGCTGGGACTCGTGGGATGTTCATTATGCCTGGGAAGAGGAGATCGACTTTGCAGCTGCGCCTATATCCCGGGAGGCGGTACCAGAGGACTTTGTACGTCGCGTAGGGATCTTTGGATGCGATAAGATAGAAGCTCGCGTTAGCTGCCACGACGCGGCGCTTGAGCTCTTCTTGGGTAAGGCTGCATCCAAGGACGAGCATGTCGATGTCCTGATAATGCTATCTGATTGATGTGCTTGATAAGAAGAAGCGACGTACATTGGGGGAACGGCTCATGCCATAACAGGAGCACGCTACACTCCCGACTAGGCAGCATTTGAAACCGAGAGTTGAGAGGGTTCTGACGGTGTCGCGCGTGGTGTCGAGAACTTCGTAGAGGGCGAGGGTGCGACGAGACATGAGTGGTGGTAGTGATGATCAAGATTCTTGTTAGGCTTCGACCGAGATGGAAGGTTCAGAATTCAGACACGATCACATGTTGATGTCGGTTGTCGGGACTTGCATTGATCGTATATCATGTAGGCGCCCTGATTGACCATCGTTATATTATGGTGGGTCTAAGTGTTCGACCACGATAGCTATCGTGTTGTCATACTACATGATATAGGATTGGGTCCAGCCGAATATACTCTGAGATATGTATGTGTTATTTTCACAAATTTCATAAAGTAGTTCGATCTGATTTACCTGAGAATTCCTTTCTCTTTGCTGAAGTCTCTTATTTCGAACAGATACGGATGCTGGAAGGTGACTTAACGGAATCGATCGGAAAAGCGATTTGGTTCCGTGCGTCACATTTTGGAACCGATCAGTTGCTTTCCGAAAATCCTAGTTGTCCTCTTCAATAAGCGAACACCGGGGTCGATCAAGGTCGATCATGTTGGGATAGCCCGTGGACAAGCCTGATTAATAGAAGCTGTCAAGGTTTGTACGGGATTGTGGGCGCCATGTATTCTAGATACTTGGGGATAGAGCACTTGGGAGAAAAGAATCAGAATTTCAAATCGACCGCGTCGCGTAATGACACGTGATCTAGGATATTGAATTCCCACGCCCTATAGTTCTTCTTTGCTTCCTACCACCACCACCAGCATTACGCCGGCGTCTTCCCCGCAGCACAAACGGAGCGATCATATTTCTTTCTTTCACTTCCCCCTTCTCTATCTGTAGCTGATCTCATGTTGTCGAGGTAACTGGCCGTGAGCGGTCAATGGTAAGCTCTTCCAAGTTCCAATAGCATGGATCTACTTCGACCTGAAACGTCCTTTCGCAGAAAATTTCTTACATCTCTTTTGAAAAGCGTCTTATGAATCCAGCTTACTATGTTACCTGATGTTAGCAGCGGCTGACAGCATCTGCGGGATGGCGGCGGCGAAGAATACTCGGCGCAAACCAATCTGTGACCTTTGTAAGGATTAGCTTTTCTCTTTTGATTCTCATCATTGATACGATGTTAAGGCTACTGTTTCTGCTGGCACCAACAGCAATTTTGTTGGTCGATGGTAGTGACCAGTTCCGAATCCAAGAATCGCCTTTTGACCTCGGTTACGGACCACCCAGGCTGCAACCAGGTTAGGTCTGTTATTGTTTCCGCCGTTATATGCGCTCATGTCATTCATAGATGCCCCAATACCAACACGTGCTTGGTCTTTGCTGAATGCTACGGTTGGCGGTCGTCTTCGAAGAGCCACACCATATGCAAGGTCCTGTTTCAGTGGGTCGTTGAACGAAGGAGACTGCACAGGGGTGATAAGCGTGTACCTTGATCCTGGTATGTTTTTCGTATCTCTTCCCGTATCATACTGAGGCAATCGCAGCACGACGTTCCGACCACTTTGGCGCATACATCAACGTGGGTGTCGTCTTCTTTTGCCGAAATTTCAAGTGCGTTTACCGAATCTTCAGAAGGAATGGGAAACATGTCAAGCGACTGCCGAGGAATGCGCTTTGAACTGGTTAAGCCCAGCAGCAAGGGATGGAGACTGTAGACAAGGCGCGGTTCCGTCTTACTACGTGCGTCATTCTTGAGCCTTTTACGCGCCTGCTGAAACGATGACTAGATTGATGTGGTCGACCATACGGACGTTGCAGCTGCTTTCGAGTTCTCGAGGCGCACAGGCGTTCCTGTAGTCGTTAAGAATACCGGGGTATGTCAGCTTGGTGTTATACGGATGTGTCTGGGCTGACTTTTCCCTCAGCATGATTACATGGGCCGGAGCAGTGGACCGAGCACACTGGGCACTGGGTATGTTCTCCATTCCAAGTTGGTGTCGTTTAGAGACTTCACTCACGCTCGTAGACACACCACCTGAAATCGGTCCGTCTCTTTCCTCCTCAGGAACGTAAATGCTCATTACCTCGAGTAGACATCTTACAACAAGGCCTTCATTTCGCAAGGATGTGAATCAACGGCGGACCCGGTTCCTGCTGTGACTTTTGGGGTAGGCTGTCGATCTCTTCTTTAAGCTTGTGAAACTCAAACCTTACCTCACAGCGGAGCCCAATTCTCCGATGTCTTGGAGTTTGCCAACGAGAATAACCTAACCATACCTGGAGGCTCTGATGCGACAGTCGGTGTCGGAGGGGGTTATCTGCAGGTTCGTTCGTTACCTGATTTAGCATGGACCAAGCTAATTTATCTTTTTCTTCTAGGGTGGTGGTCATAGGTCTGACCAGAGACTTGACGCAATCAAATATCGCTCATATTCCGTCGTCTAGCCCGCTTTCAAACATATTCGGACTAGCAGTCGACCGTGTAGTACGTCTGGTTCTCTTGTTCACTTCCTCGTCACTGAAATACATGTGTACAGCTCGAATATGAGGTCGTCGTACCCAACGGTGACCTCATTGCTAACGAGCGTCAGAATCCCGATCTTTTCTTTGCTCTACGCGGAGGAGGCAGTGGAACCGTTGGTGTCGTCATGCAAGTGACGACTATTCAGCGATGGGAAGCGTTTCATAATGTCCATCAAGGAGCACCTTAGGATTCGTCTTCGTGAATAAGGAGTAATTCGGATATCGGAAGAACTTGTCCTCAACCTTTGCACCGGAATATGTCACTCAGAAAAAGTTGTCATTGTATAGCCCAATCTTACAAATTTTCAACGAATCTCTCTACAGCTCCGTAATCTCCTCCTACGCCACCTATTGTCTGAATTCAAATAGGTTTAGGGGAAACGTACATGAACGACATTTGGCGGCTGGCCTCTATGTATAGCTATCGCCTTTGTTGTTGATAGGAATCATCGTCACGTCGAATTCACCAAACCTGTCGTCGATCTCCTTGAATGCTTAACACACAGGCTGCTCTTCCTCATCAACCCCATCCATGACAGATCGGTATCGTGTATCACCAGAGAGATACACAAAAGCACCTTAGATTACTACTGAAATGATATGTACGCGGTTGACCTTTCCAGATCGTACAAATCGTTCGGCTCTGTTCACCGTCCTCCACCTAGTCAGAGTCACCTAGCTCAAGGACCTGTGTAAAAGGAGGTCTGGGGTACTGTAAGCTGGTGGGACAGATAACGGAAGCAAGGATAAACTACATCACCCGTATCGTTGGAGGACGACAATCTGGCAGGGTATGTTTCCGGATCTCGCGCAAGGGCAAGTGTTACAAGTCGAGGTCCTTCAATTTTCTCTAGGTTCATGTATCCAATATGTAACCTGCATATCTGGAGGTTTCGCCCGACATCGAACTTATGCAACATCGTTTTATCGCTCTCAATCACAATCAGCATCAATATATCAACCTCTTACTCGCATACTACCTCCACCATCACCTCGTACCTTCCTCCCACTTTCCCCCTTTCATCTCCTCATACCCCGTCATTACTACCGACGGACAGGGGAGTGTTATCTCTGCGTAGCCTAAGCCATCCCGCATGGCAGATCCTGCGGTGCAGGTACCTCCACCTGTCATCTTCTTCAAACATCCCCGCATGCCGTCTGACCAAACGACGAGACATAGAAGCACGTCGAGAGTTTCATGCTGCTTCATCACGTCTCCTTCATTCGGCATCATTGTTCCGGTCTTATGCACAACTCTCATTATTACACTACATCAGGGTGGCAAGGTTGAGTATGTCAGGCATTCGGATTTGACGGACACAAATAGAACTGTAAGACTCCTTGCTCGTTCCTTGTCATCCACTGCTATCCAGAAGCTAGGCTAAATACGAATGGCAGTGCTGTCAATAACTCGACTTCAGTGCAACTGTACTAGTATTCAGTTATAGTGACGAACTCGAGGAAGGAATACGCCCAATTTATCGATTCCTGCATCAATCGTCATCATACCTTCAGTGCTATGACTGACTCGAGGTACCCAATCGACCGTAGTGAGATGAGGTATGCCACACATATCTTCTAGCATCGCGACAGAATTTCGTCCCCTTTTCTAAATGTGTCCGTACTTGAGTCTAGGATCAATCAGTCAGTTTCCAAACGAAGAGACTGAAAAGAATACGGCTACTCGCCTGTGCTTGAGCTCGAGTATCTCCATTCAGCGACTAGATGTACATTAACGCATTTGATCCTTCTCGGACGCCTGGGCATGGGTACCGAAAGTGGGGTCCGTGTAACACCGTTTGGGGGTGCCTTTTGAATGGCGGTGCTGTTTCGAAGTCAGAGGGTAAACATCACGTACCCTTGCTTTCGGGACAACGGTCCGTCTTGACGAGTCTTCAAGCAATATCAGCGGCAGTAGGCCATCCAAAGGGGTAACGTTCCTCTACTGTCATGAGAACGAAACTTGAAGCGATCAGTGTATAGAACGATGACAGGAAGGTGAGATCACTCGCCTTTGCTTACGGTGTAAGGATACATTGTCTCAAAACAATGTGAGCGGTGACAAGCTGTCGTATGGTTGGTTTCTTCAGATATAAGAAGAAAGAGTTCAACGGATAGAACATCGATATGAAGCTAAGATGAATTACCTTTGCTTGCAGGACGGCGATTCCTAGTCCCGAAGCAAGATCGCTGCAGGCAAAATGTTAACGCGTGCGTGAACAAAGTACTTTCTTGCTGCAGTGAATCCTTGAGAGAAAGTACCAGGGTATCAGTATTTAGACCGACGAGAGGAAGGCAAGATGACTCGCCCTTGCTCATAGGATAATGATCCATCGTCGCGGCGCAATGCCCAGGTAATCCGCAAGGCTGATGATCATCTTTCATCTTGCAGCAGTGCCATCTTATCGGAGATAAATATTTTGCCTGCGAAACGGCATGAAATACAAACAGCTGATCAGCGAGTGGAAGTTAGTAAACTAAGCACCAAGACATCTCCGTCCGTTCTAATTTCTCTCTGTAACGGTAGGGTCCTATCCCTGAGCGCCTGAGCACTCTTCATGCAATTCTGTTAATTTATAAGATGGGCGTCTAAATACATCGGAACATCTTAGTGAGGAGAGCTCGACATTGGAGTCATGGTCGACTCACTTCATTTACGGACATAGACCCAGACTACTGTCATGGACGACATCGATTTTTGTATGTCCTGAGATGACAAGCATTAGCAAGCCGAAGAAAATGGGTGCTGAGAAAAATGGGGGAAAGAATTGTCAGCAATCATAACCGAGGCAAACTGCTGAGATTTGACTCTGGGCGGATCTTATAAAAAATAATCCGGACCATTATGCATCCTGCATCGTTTGTGAGATTTTGATGAGCGGCAAGTCGACGCCGATTAGGTTGCGGGCAGAGCCGGCACCGTGGCACTGGAAGCCCGCCATTTTTGGAAATGACGTATGTCATCATTACCGCGCTTCCCTCGAACCATGTACAGAACTAGGGCATAAGTTCCATTCCTTTCTATCAGAGCGCCGTCTGATCCAAAGCTGTGTTCTTCATTCTTATACGAGGACAAGAACAAGGAGGACGCCGCCCAGCACATTGGACCTCTGACAAGGTTGGTATGGTTCCAGACACCGTGGCGGAGTTGGAGGGCGAACGGGAGGATGAATGCACTGAGTACAGTGTGTTTTTGCTCCTAATATTTCGCCACTGACCACTTAACGGCCAACCACGTCATGCGGAACAGCTTTGCCCCACATTATGTGTGAATAACTTCGATTCCTGTGAGGATAACGACGCGTGGTACGGAAAGGCGAAATCGAGGCGACGTGGTTGGCCGACGCGTACTCCCTTATCCGACTGCCGTGTGCGTCTTCGCTAGGGAGAGGCGCGAAGGTGCTTTTGACCCCGTATTCAGCGATAAATGTTCGCCCAGCCAGTTTCTCGGCCCGAAGAAAAACACGAACCACCGTACAAGTTTGAAATACACTAGAGGTGGATTGATGTTGTTAGCTTATTTAATCGTTACGAACAGTACGCGCCATCCTCCCTAATCCCGTCACACGCTAACCCTCTTCTAGCATAGAAACTCATCCCGATTCTAAACACTCTGCTCAAACGCACGCGCCCAATCCACATCTTCGCCATGCTAACCCTATCCAAGGATCACGCGCATGCACTTTACTAGCGGGAAACCCGACGCGTAGAGATACCTGGCACGTCTTTCAAAGACTATGAGGTGTGGTTCCAGAGTCGGTGGCTGAGCTATAGGACAAACAAGACGATGGATGTCCCAAGTATGGTGCGTATTTGGGTTCTGGGTCTCGTGGGTTTTCATCGCTTCATCGCTGATCATTAACATTGGATAGCTCGCCCATCTCATTCACAGCAAACCTCTTGTCGGGATTTCTCGCGATTACGCTATACACGGTTCCTCGTCAAGTGTCCATTTATCGCCTCGCTAGGAGGCGTACGAGGATGTTCGACCCAGCCGATCTTTCAGCCTGAAGAGTATATTGTCGTCATCAGCACAATGGGCGCCATCCTCTGCAGCTCCGTCGCCTACTCGCCTGTCCTAGCCTGACACAGATCATAATAATATCTACGCTTTTCGAATGGACATGTGCACTGCACTTCTCTGCTCGCATGAATCGTGGGGGTATATAAGGCACGCCTGGGACTAATCACCCCAAACAAACGGACCCGCCCACCGAATATCTGATCGCACGCATACTGTTTGGATGCTGGACATGTGCAGATACCCAGCACGTCTTTCAAAGATAAGCCAGTGTAGTTGAAGAATCCGTGACCGAGCTAGAGGACGAATGAGGAATTCGATGGAGTGATTATGGGCTCTGTTCGTTCCCTTGGACTTGTGGGTTTCCGTCGCTGATCGGTGGATAGCTCGCCTATTTCTTACGCAGGGAACCTCAAGTCGGGTTTCCTCGCTGTTGCACCATACGCGGTTCCCGGTCAAGTTTCTGCTCATTGTGTAGCCAGTTCGAGGGTACTTTTCAACCAGCTAATAGATGCTCCCATGGCTAGTCGTTCAGGCTGAACAGCATGTCGTCGTCAGCCCAGTATCTGCCGTCCTCTTCAGCTCCGTCCTG
>JAIWYR010000074.1:0-45020 GCA_022818075.1 Armillaria altimontana | reverse complement strand
TAACAGTTTAACATTCGAGCGAGTAGCTAATAAGGACTGTTTAAGAGTCAGACAAGCGGGAGGGGCTGGTAAAATAGGCAAAGGAGGAGAAAGAAGGTTGAAGCCAGATGGCTTATGAATCACAGTTCTAGCTGATGCAGGGAGAGACAATAGTGCATACAGAGGAAGAAGACCAGTGGTTTGTAGGATCGTGTAGTTGAATCTTTACCCATTCTGTGAGAGCAGAAGCAGACATTGGTGATGGTGTAGCAGTGTCCATCACAAATGGCTTGCGTAGCTTATGCCAGTGCAGATTCAAAGAATCGACCAATGTCTCCCTAATCAAAATAACTGGTGAGCCATGGTCAAGGAGAGCAGCAATAGGACTATGTGGGAAGAAAGAACTCGAGCGATCCTCGATATGGCACTTCCAAATCAAATGAGGAATGGTAAAAGGGGCAGCAGGATTTGAGGAAGTGTTCATAGCACCAACAAACATGGGAGTACATACCTCAGCAGCAGGCTCCTTGTTGTTTTCATTGTCATTGACGACATCTTCATCCACAATTTCTATATGTACTGTATCAGCACTATGCCAGCGACGGTGAACAAGCTCGCTGTCAGAGGACCAATTATGATGAGCAGAGGTAGAAGCAACACTTCGATCATATTTAGGTGAGTTGTATGTTGACGCATTCTGGTATTATGATGGCGAGGTGAAGGGGAGCAACAATCATCAGAAGAATCATCAGAAGAATCGTCTGAGTAACTGACAACAGCAGGGTTACTGAATTCTGGCATATGAGTGGTGCAGGATAGAGCATGAGGAGGAAAGTCATGACAGTGCATAATCAGGGCAGCGTAGTTGGCCAGGAGGGGAAGCTGAGGGAGATTCACATGAGCTACAGGTGTACCGGAGGTTGTAGAAATATCATTGGCAAGGAAGCATGAAGGGACCATTTGTCTGCGACCCTGAGCTCATTTAATTCCACCTCAAATGACCTCTGGGGTGATGACATATGGAACTCTGGCTGTTGTGGAAGGAGCACCAGCATTGTGATTCTCAAATCCAGCAGGGTTTAAGCGAGTTCATTCATTGACCCACTTGACATCACGAGGCTGATATCCAGGCATGCCAGGGTGACAGCGGGGTTATCGCACAGACCGGAACAGGAAATATGATTTTGGAAAGGCATTAAACATTTCAAGCAACCATGAGTGAGCTCAGCGAGGGTGAACAATTCTTCAGAGGACAGTTTGTAATGTTGCATGGCAATGGCACTGACAAAACCAGGGTTCTGAGTGGCAAAAGCAGGAGGGAAATTGGGTAAAGATGCAGAGCTGGATGCAGGGCATGGGGCAAGATTTTGATAAGCAGAGGGAGGAGCATAGGAAGAAGAGGTAGCGTTCATTTGAAAGTCGTTTGATTGAGAGAAGGCAGAGATCTTGGCTCTTACGAGCTTCAGCAGGTGGGCATCATTTTGTCAGATTTGTTGGTCTGTCTTGTTAACAAGGGTCCGCCACTTAGCAAATGTCTCACCATTGGCCTCCACCACAGTGCCAGCCTTGATCTTGTTTGACAAATTGTGCATCTCAGTAGACAATGCAGCATGGAGGCCAGGATCCATGGTGTTGACAAGGAAGGTGATGAGTTCTGGGTCCTTGATCTCTTTGGGGAGACCCTTGAGGATATGTCATGTGGTGAAGACACTGACAAACCACTGGCTCATAGACTGTCCATTCTGCTTCATAGTCTTGACTTTCTGTGCCTGGTTAAGAGCCCAGTTGGGGCCAAAGCAGTGCAGGCGAAGGGCATTGAGGAAGTTGTTCAGCATCATGATGTCATAAGCAGCTTGGTCAAGTAGGTAGGCATTGCAAAGTTCTTTGCATTCCAACCCAGAGATGATCTTGGGTAGTACAGCATTCTCCGGTACCTTTTCATGGTATTCATGAAGGTAGATCTCGCAGTGTTCAGCGTAGTCCTCAAACAAGGTGAGTGAAACAGGTCCCTCTGTGAAATGGACCAGCATCTTGGAAGTGCCAGGGGTGATGTGCTGAGTCGTTGTGGGTGCTATTGTATCAGATTTGTCTGAGTCTGAGGAGCTGTCAGAAATTATGATGGGAGAGAGAGGCAGTGTGATAGGGTGGGGAGGAGGAGGAGGCGAGACAGCAAGGCAAGATGAGGAATGGATTGTGGAAGGTATCTGTCTCCCGGGTAAGGAGGTGACCTTTGGGGAGTTACTCACCGACAGTTTGACCATTGAGGCTGACTATATGCATGTTCAAATAGCTTCAGTCATGAGAAGGATAGAATATACGAACGAGGCAGTGTAGCAAAGGATGAAGAAGAAAAGTGGACAACTAGGCAGCAAGATGGGCAAAAGACGAGTTGAGCAAGAAGAGAGGTGAGGGCGAGCCAAAATGAAAAGGTGATGTGAGTGTGTGTAGCTAGAGCGATAGTGGAGTTAAGCAAGAGTTTGTTTAAGTGTTCAAAAAAAAGTGAAAGGCTGCTCTCAGAAGAGAGCAGCCAACACTGGAAGGGACTCATGAGCACATGAGAACAAATGGGAACAAACTCCAATTGAAGGGGAAACTATGGTACATAGGAGGATGGAAGGAGGTGAGAAATGTGGGGAAGGCTATGCAACAATGCAGGGGTGATGGTGATGGGGAAGAAGAAGGAACATGTCTACATGTACATACAGTATATATAGAAGAAATGTGGCGCCACAACACCTACAGCTACAAGCAGATAGCCTCAGGTAAGATATAGGTCCATTGAGTCGATCATGCCATGGGATCAGTATGTTGGATTGGTGTCCATGGTGAGTATGCGTCACTGTTCATTCTAAGCATGGCTTACAGAGAAACACCTCACCACATACTGGGTAGTAACACATGGCCATGTTATGGGCATTTTTGACAGTTTGTACATACTTTATGATTTATTTTGCAGTAACTATTGATTAACTTATTCTTGAAGTGATGACATTCAGCTGTCAATTGAAGGTGTCACTGATCCCATTGTCACAGACTTCAAGTCTGATCTGCAAGTGTATCTCACATGGGAGCATGCTTGGATGTCACAGAAACTTGCTGATTGTGCTGTGCCTCAAGCCACTGTTCCTGGAGACAGGTTGGGGCCCATTTACACTAAGCTGGATCTGGAAAATCCACTGTTGGCAAAGTTTTACTGGGTCATGATGGAGGGTATCAACCCTGGAATTACCAATGACATGTAAGCTTCATTGGAAAGCATAATACCCCATTGCAGTACTCATGCCTTGTTTTGCAGCTCTAAAGCCTCACTTATGGTTGGTGAGAATGTTCCCAATGTTTTTTATGTGATGCTTGATTTTATAGAAGCAATGAAGATGGTGGTCAAGGGCATTCATCAACATAAGATAAAATATCACTAGTTATTTTCTGTTTCATTGTTTCTTGAGCACATGATGTGCCATCATGCTTGGACTATTTCATATTGTCATACCTAGTTGATACATGGAGCTTCGACTGGTTGACAGACCTTACCAGTTATCGCAGTAGTATTCTCTTGTGTCTCATATATTTTAGACTTCATTTCATAGACTCTGTGAAGCATTTAAATATAATATTGATGTACCACTTTTAGCACTATATGATCAAAGAATGGGTCTTGAGCGTGAAGGCTTCCATTCATTTTTCAATGCTTCCTGAGCATGTTTCCAAGCTGCTAACTCAGCTGGCTTATAATCCTCTGGATGTTGCAAACGACCGACACAATGTTTGGATGTGGCATATTATCCAAGTCATCCTTCCATCTGTCGAAGTATATGCTACATTTTATATGTGAGAATGAAAATAGAGAGGTAATTGAAGCATGCACTCTGATCTTCTGGAGACTGTCCTTTCCCAAATATCTGCCCTGTTCCTTCTATGGTACGCTTCTTCTGACTTTTGCTGATGGTCTCGAATGCTGTCCTGCTCTGACTGAGGTAGTGTTTTGTTGTTCATTCACTCTGTTTATGATAAGATATGAGTGACAGTAATTACCAATAGAATATAAATTTACCTTTGCATTCTCTCCTTCGCAGCCAGCCTTCAATTTTCTTTGTTTCTGTGAAGTACTTATGATTCAAGTCTAAGAAAATTAGATGGTCACATGCCTACCTCTCCTCATATCTACAGGAGGCTTCTAGCTGATGCTCCTTTTCTTCTAAGGATGGGCTGTCCCGCACAATAGGCATTTGAAGCAACGGTTGCGGAATGAAGGTAAAGCCAGTTATTATATATTTTGGAGTGATACTGTAGCCAGTTACTGATTACTACATAACCAGTTCCCTACTATTTATGAAGCCAGTTCCTGAGTCAGATAGTTTACTTTGCTTTGTATAGTACTGTACAACCTTGTATAATATCTAAATGCGAGTCTTTAGATATTTTGAATGTATTGAAAGCACTATGCATCCATATTATCCTACAATAATGAGAATTCAGCCTATTTTTTCATGTCACACAACTGAATATGTGTCTCATTCCAAAATCACTCAGAGGTTAAGTACAGATGTCAGTCAAATATTTGTGTCTTGAGAGGATTTTGTCTCTCAAAGGAATAAATCACTTAGACATATGAATTTCAGCTATTCTTACATGTAATAGTACACTAATAATATCAATAAAACCTACCTATATGGCATACACTTCACTTTGAATTAAAGACACTTACTGAAAAGCTTCAAGCCTCTGCTCCATACTGTCTCCTTGCAACAATGAACACCAACCTTCTCAATGGTACAATCTCCTTCATTGATCTCTTGGTCAGTTTTTCCTCCATTTCCAATCCACCAAAAGAGTCCTGCTGCTGAATACTGGGTGAATGAGATATGGGTTTCACCTGGCTGGATAATAGTGTCAGAGTGTTCAAATAATGCAGAGGGAATGAAAATGGTGCTTCCAGGAGGAAATTGGATGGCCAACTTGAGGTCCCATAAGATGAGATGACCTCCATGAGTGTAGTCGAAGTTGCCATCGCAGTAAATGGCGCATACTCCCAGAGCAGAGTTAAGATAATCCCTATGACATAGGGTGCTGGTGGTAGGTCTGAGATTGAACATTGCAGAGGCAAATGGAGATCGGGACCAGTTGTGATGAAGAGAAGGGATCAGTTGAACTGTTTGAGTGAGAATGGATTCATATTCCTTTTGTAGTGCAGGAAAAGCTACTTCAAAGGCACCTGTATATGATTCAATATAAATCATGGCAAAATGAAGAGATAGCACATGATCAATAAATCCAACCAAATGTCCTATAGCCCAGTTGCTCCATATCTCATTAATGATGGTCTGATGACATGGAGAAGTCCTAAGGTTACCTGGCCACACCTGTCCACCTCCAAAGGATATATCACATGTCAAAAAGGCAAAGATGTCTCGACGAGTATTGGTATGCTTCTCTGTGAACATGCACTCCTGCTGAGCATGTTCAAAGAGACGTAGGATCTCATTGCACACAGAGATGAAGTTTTCATGAGGCTGGCTGGCAAGGTATGCGATGACTCTCCTCTGGACATCAACAACAGGGAGAGGATCACTAAAGAGAATAAGATCATAAGAATAAATGAAGAATATAAGGTATGCACTAGTCATTCCACTCCAACTCATCAAAACCCAAAGCTTTCATCATCTCCAATGAATATGGCACTGGATCGTACTCATCCCTCTTGCCCTGATACCCCTGCCCAATCAGCTCAAAATTGGTGTGAATTGTCTTTGCATTGTTGAATTTCTTGGCAGTAACCTGCTTGACCAATGTTTGGTGGGTCTGTTGGAAGTCGGAGTGAGAGAAGGCACAGTGAAGATGAGCCTTAGCATGGGACTTAGCCTTATGGCCAGTGGGAAGAGATGCCAACAGATCTGAGGAGGATGCAGCAGCAGAGGATGATGCTGGCACATTGTTGGTCAGACTGGGTTCATCAATGTCAATTTTGATGATGTCTTTAGCATTTGGATGGCTGGGTCTGGCATTGGCAAGACCCTCAAGACTGGCAATATTGATAGGAACATGGAGAATTCCATTGAGGACACATAGCCTGTGGTTTAGTGGTGCTCTGTTACGTGCATGCCAGAAGCCTCCACTTCACACCAACCTCACCAGCCAAATTCTTTGGAATTCTTCGGAGCTCTGCTCCTACAAATTCTTCAGACTCCACAGACCTCTGTTTTATCCCTAGTTGCTGGATCATTACAAGTCTCTTCAACATCCAATTTCTTCGGATTCCATTGGAGCTCCACTCTGCTGTTTCTGTACACTTCATTTGATATTTCATTTCCGATTTCATTCCCATATTTCACATACTAAATCTAGAACCTGAATTTGGTAGCAAACAGACTCTCCATTGGAGTCCGATGGACTCCAACTCAGAATACCTACTAGTATATAAACCATAGGATTACTTGTTGCTACCCTAGTTCAAATATCAACTTGGTTTAGCCAAAACTCTCTCTGACTCTAAGTCTAATCTCTATCGCTCTCAAGTCCGTGGCCTCCACTCTGTTGGACTATCTTTACTCTATCCAACCTTCGCTCTCCACGGACTCTGCTCTGCAACCCAATCTTAGGGCTTCAGCTCAAGGGTGACATTGCTAATTGCTTTGCCAAAGCCCAAGCACTCTGTGGACCTCTGCTCATGCGAGTTACCTTGTCTATTTGGCACATCCCTAACATGCTCTCCCAAGGGCAGGCTTGCACCATGAAAGTCACCAAAAGGCTACTCCAAGGAGGGAACAGCACTAAAACCCCAGTTGAGCCTCCAAGGGTGGAGTCTCTGAATGAGGCACTCACTAGGGTTGCTTTTGGAATTGTTCCTGCAGTTTGGCATGGTGGAGGGAGAGAGAGAGAGGTGAGGAGGGCATGTCTAAGATGTGAGGGGACATGGAATGCGGCTGAGACAAATGGTCTGAGAAAAAGATGTGATATCACTGATGAGATCAGAGTGACACTGCCACTCAGCATTAATGATGCCAGTCCTTGGCATTAATGATGCTAGAATCATGTGACTAGATCAAGCAACACATGTTGAATGGCTGGCAAGTTCAATTCTCAGCACTAGCAGCAAAAATGGCTGGTCCCACACAATCTCAAAAGTGTTCAAAGGGAATATCTCTCAATCTTTATGATTCTTCAAGCAATACTGAGCAGCTTAATCTCTCAAATGCACAAATTAGAAAAGTCAAAAAATCTAATGCATTGGAGTGTATTTTGATTCAAAAGAGTGAGCTATTTCTAATAATCTATATAAGTATTTACACTGACACAACTTGTAGCCTTGACTCCTGAGCAGCTGGCTGAGCTTCAAAATCAATGTGATGCCTTTGTTGGTGTTGAAGGCTATGCAGATGATGGTGCTGATGCCACTGATTGGATTTATCTTGATGCTGTTGTCGATGGTTGTATGGACCTCCCAATTAGTCATGCAGGAGGAGAGTTCTCTGACATGGTGAATTGTGTTAAGGAGGAGAAATGCTACATTTAGCTTCAGTGATACTGTATTTTTAATTAAACAACCTTACAGAAAACATCATGATAATCAACATCGCACAAACAGAACAGAACAGAAAACCAAAACTCAGCTTTTCAAGATATCATTGAATACTGTGTTGATGCTTATCTATCATGGAGTCATGAACAGAGTAAAGGCTCATCTGAACTAGATGACAAAGCAGAATATGATGGATCACTAAATGTTCAAGTAGTTGACCTAGCTTGTAAGAAACTATAGATTTTTACATCTTAGATTTGTGCTCAATTATTTGATCTAGATTCCAAGTCGGAGACTCTATTCACAAAGTCTTCTGAGCATAGCTTGGCCTCATCAATTGTACAGCAAGGAATGCTACCCTGTGCTCCATTCTGACTGACAGTTGTAATCACTGTTCACTCCATGGAGATGTTTCATGCCTGCAAGCTTTGCTGCCTCCAGTTGTCTGTCCAGTCTTTTACTTGTGCTCTCTGTGACTTGCACCAAGTTCGATGTTGAACATACTTGCAAGAACAGTTTTGCATCTTTTACAACCTATATTGCAAGATTCTCAACAGGGTTGAAGGACAGCTTATGAAGGTATTGCAATGAGAGGATCCTGACTGGCATTTGCATAATTGCTGCCCTAGTTGCACATACAATCTCAAAGACAAGCCAAACTTATGATTTTCGAAGTTATTTACCATGGATGGAAATGACTCTATGAAGAGATTGGATGTGCAGGGAATGAAGATACCAGAAGATAATGAAGGAGCAGAGGTAGTCAACTTGAAGAAGAAGTGCCAAACAAAAGAAGATACCTGACTTTGTAATGGGAGCTACTTTTTATCCCACTCAGAGGCCAAAAAATTTTCAAAGGAGGCTATTGGAGAAATGCTGGTTAAGGATCCTGATGAGGCAGATGAGAATAATCCCAGTCCCTGCTCTGATAGATGGAGAAACATGGTGAACAACCAGACATCAAGAATGTGGGACATATACAATGAGACTGGAATTTTTGTATCTCTCTGTTGTCATGACTTTATCCTCATAGCAGCAGATATGGTAAGAAGTGGAGAACTGTGAGTTATTCATATCTTAATTCTGATAAAGCTGATATAATTTCCAGAGAGAAAGATCCTATTGCAATTGTTGAAAAGTTATTGGATGTGTTCAGAGAGGATTTAGGTGTTGGGTATGATGTTGGCTGTAAGTTTGGCACCACTCTCAACAATTCACCTGTTGGGCAAAAAGCAAGAGAACTGCACTACACATCATTGGTTGGTCTCTTCCATGGACATGCTTATTCAAGGCTATGCCAGCTTTGTAACCTTGGAACCTATGTCTGGGGAATGGGTCTGGAGGATCTGGAGACTTGCAAGTGTTGGTTTTCAAAGAGTAATGCTCTTGCGGCATCAACATGGCATATGAGTCCATATCACCAATGACTTGCCATAATTGCCTATACGCATCATGTTGATCGGAACAATGCCTATGAAAACCTTAGTAAGCCACTGTGTAGTCTCTTCACTGTCCTCTGATAACTTACACTTCATTTTCAGGCAAATTTCTGTGCAATAATTATCTGCAAGCTCTCAACACCATCCATGAATTACCTACACTCCTTCATTCTATGAAATTGCTAGGAGTTGATTCTGAATCCTGCTTTAAAGAGTGGCTGAAAGAAGAGAGGGAATACTTGGATGGTCTTAAAAAAGATCCGGAAACAGAAACTTTGGATATGGAATATTACACTGAGCTTGTTCAGCTGTACAGCTTGGAGTATGTCATTGAGGAAACTTCAGATAAATTTGTCTGACTTCTATACAGGGCAGAATGGGAGTCTGTGCAAACAAACTTCACTAATTATACACAGGCAGATTATTCAGGGTCCAAAGTAAGGCATAGCACGGATCCGGATGATCCGCAGATATCTGAACAGATATCCGAAAAAATACCTGTGGATGTGGCTGTGCCCAGATATCCGGATCCGTGGCATCCAGATCCGCCGGATGCGGATATGGCTTCAGTAACTGGCTATATCCACGGATGTTCTGTATAAATTTGTAGATGCTTTGACTGCCACTTGGAAAATAGTCGTCCTAGGGTTTTCGAGGTCGGGGAATCCGATTCCGCCGCCTGATTTGTGATCGGGAGTCACCCGGGCCCGTGGTAAGCAAACGGAGATTTTCTTTGTTTTCTGCCAAAGTTTACTTTATTTTTCTGACAGTTGTTTGGATGGCAAGACTAACTTGACAAAGGTGTTCTAATGTTTCTGAGGTCTGGGAGTTCGAATCCACCGTCCGATTTGCAATCAGATGACTCCCTGTCCTGTGAGAAGTGATCGAAGATTTTGTTGATTTTTTATTAAAGTTTACTTTCTTTTTCCAGCACTCATTTGGATGGCAAGGCTGACCTCGTGGGTGTGTCCTAATGTTTTGGAGGTCGGGGACTCTGTATCCACCATCCGATTTGCGATCGGAGGTTACCTAGGCCTGCAGGAAGCAATCGGAGATTTAGACAATTTTATTTACATGTTTTCTTCCTGTTTCTGGCTATTAATTGTTGATGGACTGGGCCGAATTTATGCCTAGTAATGTTTTAGATGTTGTAGAATACAACTATAACCTTCCACTAGCAATACGAGGTGCCATGAACCTGTGTGCCTAAATATAAGTGAAATAAAGACCGCATTTCTGTCTGATTTTTCTGTCTTGATATTTGGGCACCCTCAAGTGATCGAACACAGCATTTAGAGACACTTCATAGTGAAGAATGCATCCTTCAAATCTTGGAGCAAACAGACCAATACCTGTGACAATATGTGAGGATTAAAATTTAGCTACAATACACAGATATCTGCAGTGCGGATGCCACGGATGCGGATATCCGGGCACAGCCACACCCGCGGATGCGGATATCACCTATGAGGTACCCTAATATCTGCAGGACGGATCCGGATCCATCCACGGATGCATCCGTGCTATGCCTTACCTCGGAGTCATCATCAGTGAAGGAAGCATCTGCATGGACCCAGTCAAAATCACAGGGATCGCCCAATGGCCTGTGCCAGCCAAGAAACAGCAGCTCCAGTCGTTCTTAGGCTTTACCAACTTCTACCGACGTTTCATCAAAGGATATAGCAAAGTCGTCAAACCTATGACGCAGCTAACAGGAAACGATCCGTGGAAGTGGGGAAAAGCGCAACAGGACGCATTCAAGGAGCTAAAGAGACTGCTGGCCAAAGAAGTGGTACTGGCAATACCCACGGAGGAAGGAAAGTTCCACGTAGAGGCGGACGCAAGCGAAGGAGCAATAGGCACGGTACTGTCGCAAGAACAGGATGGAAAATGGCACCCAGTCGCATTTTTATCCAAGTCTCTGACAGTGACGGAGTGCAATTACGAAATTTACGACAAAGAACTGCTTGCAATCATGCTATCGCTGGATGAATGGAGACACTATCTAATGGGAGCGGCTCAGGACTTCGAAATCTGGATGGATCATCAAAACCTCCAGTATTTCAGGAAGCCCCAGAAACTCAACCGACAACAAGCACGTTGGGTAACTGAGCTAGCTGAATACCATTTCTTGCTGCACCATAAACCAGGGACCGCAAACAAGAAGGCCGACTTACTAAGTCGGCGAGCAGATCACAAGCAAGGAAAGGAGGACAACGATGAGGTTACCGTCCTCAAATCCGAACACTTCCGGGCAATGGTCATGCCGACAATCGAGGAAGTTCATATTAAAATCAAGCAAGCCATGCTCAACCACCACCAATGGGACAAGAACGTCGCCGCTTCTCTCAACCATGACCGAGGGATGAAGCTAGATAACGGTTTGATCTTATACGATCGCCATATCTATATTCCCCAAGACCATGCGTTACGAGGAGAAATAATAGCGATGTCTCACGACCACATCACAGCGGGGCACCCTGGCATTGAAAAGACCAAAGAGCTCATCTTACGAGAATACTGGTGGCCCAGGATGAAAAAGGACATAGAAAATTACATCCGCGCTTGCGAGATGTGCCAACGAACAAAGTCAAGCACTCAAGCAAAAGCGGCGCCCCTTCATCCCAACGCCATACCCTCCCGACCATGGACTCACATCTCCATCGACATGGTTACTGGTTTACCAAAGTGCAACGGTTACGATGCTATCCTAATGATCGTCGACCATTTCTCTAAGGAAATCATACCAATAGCATGTACTACGGAGATGTCATTGGAAGGGTGGGCCAAGATCCTACGAGACAAAGTTTATGCCAAGCACAGAATGCCACAAGTTGTCATCTCTGACCGAGGTACCGTGTTCGTCTCCAAATTCATGCAGGATCTCTACGACTTGCTACAGATCAAGGCGAACGTATCAACTGCCTACCACCCCCAGACAGATGGACAGACGGAACGATGATGAGCCTCCAGGCTCTGTACGCTCAGAATTCGCGGATTTAGCCATCCATCACCCAATATCTTCGAAACAGCACCATTATAATCCTCACACACTCGATAATACCACATATTTTCGCAGTATAGGCCACAGACACCCAGATACAATCCTAAAACCGTAACATCTACTCCTCACACACTCCGTTATCCTTCCCAGCTCGCCTCGCATCACAATTACCGTATCCCATCATGGCAAGGCACCTTTGATCGACAATCATTCTAAAACGGGGTTGCTACATCACCCATCAATCATTTAATGAAATGATGTGATTGACGCGAGTACCCTCCCAGCTACGATAATTACAGCTACAGCAACTATAGACCGCGTTTACTAAGGCTGTTACAGTGCCAAGACTTCGAATTATCGTTGCCCCATGCATACACCTCAGCACGGCAACTGCAGCTCAGTAATCCGCAGCTACACAGCACCTTATGATCCGCTCCTCGCTCAATAAAACCACACGGTTCGCATCCATACATGGCAACGTCAAGGACTTGCTGTTACTTTAGAACCACAGACACCATATGTTTACTACGGCTATTACAAAAGCCAAGGACTTACAGCCTTACTAAGGCTTCGATGAATATTCTATTTATAAAATCGTACTTGTAGTATAAAAACTAGATAGATACCGCATTTTTAGAGCTAGTTCTTACCCAGTTGACGAGGCTACGGCATTACCAGTCAGCTATGGTGATGAACCTATAGACTCCTGCGGGCAGAAAACACAAGACCTGTAACGGCAAGTGTAACCAAACACAGAATCTGAAGGCAGGTTCTAGCGAGTCTAGTCTTGCACCTCCATGCAGTGACTATAGCTTCCTGGTGGTGTAGCGAAGTATTGCTACGCTTTGTTATGATTCTCTGAAGGCTGTTCAGAGGCTCAAAGTATGTATGTGAACTTTCCTGGAAGGGAAGAGATGTGTAAACATGGATGTATGCTGAGCGGGGGCGACCTAGATGTGGCGCGAACTATGTGGGTGTCGAAATCCTAGCTGCGGATTCGGTTGGGGAACTCTATGTGAGTTAACGAAGCTAGTGCTCTAGGTGTGAGCGAGGTTTTGTCCAAGATAAAGTACGCGCAAGCAAGATATGGCTCTAAACGATCCTAATATCAAGCAAGTCAGTACTAATCTTGAGTCAAGTTAAAAGGGCAATGGTAGCGAACTTTCCCTCTATGAGAAAGGTAGCTAAGGCCCCAGGTGTCTAACTCTATAAGAGTTAAGTGGTGTTGTTTCCTAAGTTCAGAAACGGTAGTACTAGGTTGTTAGTGGCTAAAAGCTTCAATCCTTGCTGCGGATTGCTCTTTAAAGCGCACAGGTATGCAAGCGAACTTAAAACGTCGAGGATGCTTCACAAGGGTAACCAGTAAAGGTTTCCTAGCGAAGTTTTTGGAGCAGAGGTAAGCATGCAAAGTTATAGGTAACTGTATTAGCGAAGGGAAAGTTCGCTAAGTGTTATTTCTCTAATGAACAGTAGAGAAGCAATAACTTCGGGTGTGTGTATCGGATATAGGAGGTGTGTAAGGTAGTGTACTTGTGGGCAAGTAACTCCTTGGGGGTTCGTCTCCTTTTCTCTTTTTCTTCATACTTTTAGTTAGCTACTTTTATACTACTTTGAGAATTCCTTGTAGGTAAGCTACATTTGTCCTTGCCCTGTTAATTCGCAACACAAGCGAACTATTTACTGTGCAATAGAGTATTCTTGTCCTTTCTTGACTAATGCTGAGTTGAGATCTGTCAGCAACTGTGCAATTCCAAGAACTACACAACTGTGCATAGCTGTGCATAACTATGCATGTAGCTTCAGTTACTGTGCAATGCTGCTGAAATGCGAACTTCCTGTGCATTTACTAAGCTTTGAACTGTGCAAAGTAAACAGCCTTGGTAAGGCTTTAACTGCTGCTGACTGTAGCGAATTATAATGGTTCGCTAACTTGTCATTAGAGTTGCGTAATAGGATTCAGGATCAAAGTGCCTGACAATCATGGCTATGCTTTGATGTGGAAGTTTGGAAGGGGCAGAATGTCACTAGATCATTATAGATCCACGAATTTATGAGCGTACAGAGCCTGGAGGCTCATCAACGGTTACTCCAAGTTATTCCTCACCGCTTGCTTTACTCTTTAAACGTTGTTGGTTGCACCAATACATGAAATCTTGCGTCAATAACTTGCTTTTGTCTTTTAATGCCACAACATCGCTTCACTTTCACCACATAGGATTGTTTCATCGCTTTCACCTTCTACATCGCCATCGTTTTCATCGCCCAGTTCAGTATTGCCTCCGTGTAGGCCCAGTTCAGCTCCATAGGATCACCCTCGTCTTTATCATTGCTCGGAGTTGCCGTGCATCTATTGCCGCAGCACCCCACTCCGCACCTCAGTTGCTACGATTTCTACCAGTTTCTTGCAGTCTCCGTACGTTTATTGCTATTGTTTCGACTCACAATATTAGGTACATCCCAAGCCACGTTTATTAGACTATTTCGACATCTTCTAGGCCATTGCTACGATTTCTAGAGCATTGCTATGATTACCAGTCCTTCCACATGTTTTCTCGACCGTTGCTACGATTTCTAGCACGTTGCTACGATTTCTAGCTCATCGCTACGATTTCTAGACCCATTTTCGTGGTCTCTAGAGCATTTTCGCAGTTCCTATTGCGGTTTCTTGGTATTCAAGTCATACCAGATTCTGTCCCTTCTCGTTTATCGAGATCCATCCAGGCTTACAGCCAACGTCTATTAGTACTCCTTGACCAAGAGTACTACTTCGCAGACTGAAAAGTCGCAGTGTATCTTGTGTTATTGAGGAATTGACCGCACGGAGGTGCACCGAACCACTCGCACACACATTGCCTTGATTGCTGTGTTGCTACGTTAATTGCCTAAGCTCTCACCGAGTTTTGGGTGTTGCCGTTGCCACGGAAGTCAAAGGCTCATCAACGAGTGAATCAAGAGGTTGAAAAATACCTCCGAATCTTCGTCAACCATCTCCAGAACGATTGGGTTGAATGGCTCTCACTCGCAGCCTTCGCCCATAACAACCGCACTCATTCCGCTACGGGCAAAAGTCCTTTTGAGGTTAACTATGGCTTTCATGCTGACATCCTCCCTGGTGCTAGACCCCGAGCACCCTTCAGAACACCAGCTTCCACCACTTTCGTTTCAGAAATACAGAAAATCCACGAGGAAGCAAAGCAAGCCCTCGAGAAGGCCACCGACCAAATGAAAGCCCAGTACGACAAAAAGAAACGACCTGCAGTCGAGTATCAAGTAGGAGATAAGGTGTGGCTCGACACAACCAACCTTAGTCTCCCACGTCCCAAGAAGAAACTCGCAGACAAACGAACAGGTCCATTCCCAATTGTCACAAAGGTCGGAGCATCAGCATACAAACTGAAGCTTCCGACAGGCTGGCGCATCCACCCCGTATTCAACGAAATACTCCTTACCCCATACACTTCACCAGCTTTCCCTAACCAAGAACAGCCACCTCCACCGCCTCCAGATCTTATTGATGGTGAAGAGCACTACAAAGTCGAGAAAGTCCTCAACAGTAGAGAATGCAAGGTCAGAGGAAGAGCCGGTGAACCATCACCCTGGGTCACAGACTACTTCATCAAGTGGAAAGGATACGGACCCAAATCAAACAGTTGGGTACGGGAGGATAACATGGATGCTCAAGAACTCATTGACGACTACCTAGCAGAAAAGTTAAACCGCACAGACTCAAACGTAGATTGGCAGTCCTATACGGAACCATTCACAGGACGAAGAGTGTGGTACGACCAAGAGCTAGACTGGGATCTATTTGGCTGCCACAATGACCCTTCCACAGACTGGAAATTGTTGTCGGAACCAACAGAAATCCCTTGACCAGTAGCTACATTGATGGAACCGTCATCTCAACAATAGCAGGATATGTGTGTGTTTGGCTCGCCTTTCCCTCTCCTACTTCCACCTAACTGGCACTCCTCCTCTTCGTTCGAATCCCTGCATATGGGAGACAAAGAAAAGAGGTCGCACACAGTTGGGCTGTGGCTCTAAGGTTGAGTCCGGCATAGTAGTGACGCCTAGGAAGCGCAAACTCAGCATAAAGAAATCGACGAGACGATCCATAACAGCAGTCGGGACGCCTGCCTTAAAGAGGGGGTAATGTTACAATTTATTCATTTTCCTTATCTAAGCGCCTCTTATCTTATCTAATCTTCGGCGCTTAGCTTATCTTATCTTTAGATCCGCGACTCCACAGAGTCTTCACCTCGCGACACAGTCACACTCGTCAGAGTGGAGTATTATTCTCGGTCACCGTGTACTTGCTGATTCACTTTCTAACACGGTGCATCCATTATTAGACCCTCAGTCTTAGTATATAAGTAGTGTACTCAAAGCTGTATATTCCCTAGCTTTGAGCTAAAGTTTATTCATACCGAAACACATTCTCTAACACTAAAGCCTTAGTCTTGACGTCTCAACTCACATGGACTTAGCAGTGACTGTATGAATACAATACAGCCGACTATTTACCATTGTTGAAAGGTCGGGTCTAACACTGGCATTGTAATACCAAAAATTGACTAGTCCTTCTCATCTGTTCAGTGCCTTGAAAAGAATTCTAGTAGAAAGAGCCATGTCAAAGGTTCGTCAGATACTAGTACTGAAAGATGAGCAGCCTACCTACTATGGTATAACAGATAATATGTGATGCTCCACATAAATATCAATTCACTCAGTGGTTGAAAATCTCTAAGATTCAGTTGACATGGTCATTGGCCATTCTTTGAGAACAGAAATGTGGAGCACATGAAGATGAGGCTGCATTCAGATATTAGATAGTCTGTAAGCTGGTGACCATCAGTATCAAGACTAGAAATGAAACAAACTGCCACATACATCTCCTTGAAAGAAAAGATACCTGAGTCAGCCATGGACAATGTGATGGCAATGGGAAGATAATCATTGGGGAAGTATACAAGAATGGAGATGGTTATGGAAATGCAATGGTTCATGCATAGTCTGGGATAACTGCTGGAGATAATGATGTGGCACATTGTGGCAGGGAAGAGTGAAATTAGTGAGCATTGGTGGTGAAGATGAGTCATAGGATGGTGGTGTTTACTGCCCTCTCATAATGTGATGAGCAATGATTGGTGCCGGTGATGCTCAAGTCGGTATTGAATATCATTTTAAATATTGAACATTTGTCAAGCACACCCATCTTCTCTGCAATGGTGCCATTGTGACCCATAAGTGCACCATGAATAACTTCAATCTGTCTATGTCTCTAAGGTACAGTGATGAACCTAGACTTCCGTGGCAATGGCAACACCCAAAACTCTGAGAGAGCTTAGGCAACTAATGTGGGATCATGGCAATAAAGGTGTTGTGTGTGTGCGAGTGGTTCAGTGCACCTCCGTGCAGTCAATTCCTCTATAACGCAAGACACACTGCAACTTTTCAGTCAGCAAAGTAGTACTCTTGGTCAATGAATACTAGGAGACATTGGCTGTAAGCCAGGAGGGATCTCGATAACGAGATGGGAAGGAATCTGGTATGACATGAATACCAAGAAACCATGATAGAAACTGTTAAACCAGTCTAGAAAATGTGGGGATGGACTAGAAAACATGCCAATGCACTAGAAAATGTGTCCTGATGGTCCAAATAATGTGGTAATAGACCAGAAAACATTGAAATATCCTAGAAACCATGGCTAGAGGGTGTACCTAATAACATGGGTCAAAACAATGTCAATAAACATGCAGAAACTTCCTTGAAATTGCTTGGAACTGGGAGAAAATGTGGTAACTGGGGCTATGAGTGGGATGCTGCAGCAATAGATGCATGGCAACTCTGAATGATGATAAAGATGAGGGTGATCCTATGGAGAACGATGCTGAACTGGGCCTACATGGAGGCAATACTGAACTGGGTGATGAAAACAATGGTGACATAGAAGGTGAAAGTGATGAAAGTGAAGTGATGTTGTGGAATTAAAAGACAAAAGCAAGTTATTGATGCAAGATTTTGTATATTGGTGCAATATACAAAGCCAACCAACAACATTAAGAGTAAAGCAAGTGGAAATGGACAACTTGGAGTAACTGTAGCTGACTGGAAATGCTGTAGTCTAGTCAACTGGGTAAGAACTACTCTAAAAATGCAGTTTCTAGCTAGTTTTTATACTACAATTATGGTTTTGTAAATAGAATATTCATTGGAGCCTTTGTAAGGCTGTAAGTCCTTGCTTTGCAATAGCCATAGTAAACATATGGAATCTGTGGTTCTAAAGTAACAGCAACCCTTCAAAGTTGCCATGTATAGATGATAACCTTGTGGGTTTATTGAGCGATGAGCAGATCATTAGGTGCTGTTTAGCTGCAGATTACTGAGCTGCAGTTGCTGTGCTGAGGTGTATGCTTGTGTCAATGATAATTTGAGGTCTTGGCATTGTAACAGCCTTAATAAATGTGGTCTGTAGTTGCTGTGGCTGTAATTATCATATCTGGAAGGGTAATTGTATCAATCACATCATTTCATTAACTGATTGATGAGCACGTCAACTAGGTGCTTCTGAGTGATGCGGCAATTCTGTTTTAGGATGATTGTTGATCACAGGTGCCTTTCCATGATGGGATATGGTAATTGTGACGCATGGCAAGCTGGGAAGGATAACAAAGTGTTGAAAAGGTATGACTGTCATGGTTTTAGGATTGCATCTGTGTATGGGTGGCATATAATGCAAAAATCCATGGTATTATTGAGAGTTGGCAGTATTATAGAGTATGTGGGGATTATAATGGAGTCATTTTGAGGGTATTGGGCGATGAATGGATAAATCTGCAAATTCTGAGCATATAGAGCCTGGAGGCTCATCAATGGCAGTACACAAAACACAATTGAAGAACTGACCACAAACTGAAAACCCCAATGAGCATGACAGGCTACACTCCAATCATTTATGTCCTCCTGAATCACTTTTGAGTCATACCAGTCTTGGTAACAGATATATTGCAAGTGCTTGGCAGGGAGGTTGGTCTCAGATTGAGAGATGAAGTGATAGTGCTGATATTGCAAATCAAAGAATAGATGGGCCCTTCTTGTCAATGTGGCACCCTAGGAGTACTAGAAAGAGTAATGTCAAGGGTTGGTGATATACTGAGAATGAGCAGCATACCTACAACAAAGGCCACTTGAGAACCCATACTCTATGACACCCACTTATCTGTAGTAAAGCTCGAAGATCTTTTTTGTGAAACATTATAGATTATGAAGTGGCAAGAATAATAGAATTCTCCAATTTCTGCAAGAGCCATTTTCCCTGAGCTGTTATAAACAATTTTAGTCTTATTTTCATTATGATTGCTTGTGGGATACTGTACTATTTCGACCGTATCTTCACATAACACATAACGGGGGTCCATTATGTGAAGATAGGCAAAGATCGTAATGCGTTGATGAACCTAAAGACTCCTGCGGGCAGAAAACACAAGACCTGTAATGGCAAGTGTAACCAAACACAGAATCTGAAGGCAGGTTCTAGCGAGTCTAGTCTTGCACCTCCGTGCGGTGACTATAGCTTCCTGGTGGTGTAGTGAAGTATTGCTACGCTTTGTTATGATTCTCTGAAGGCTGTTCAGAGGCTCAAAGTATGTACGCGAACTTTCCTGGATGGGAAGAGATGCGTAAACGTGGATGTATGCTGAGCGGGGGTGACCTAGATGCGTCGCAAACTATGTGGTGTCGGAATCCTGGCTACGGTTCCGGTAGAATCTATTCTCCTATGCTCGCGTGCTTTTTCTTTAGAGAAACGCAGAGATGGAGCTGGCTTATCTAGAGAAACTTTGAATTAGTATCGTTCCTAACTTATAGGAACAGTATGCTGTTGGTGTTAGAGACTAAAAGATCGGAATCCTAGCTACGGATTACCCTTTGAAGTCTTCAGGTATGCGAATTTATGAGATGAGAATGACAAACAAGGCGGTCTTTTTAGGTTATCCTTATTTGTGTTTTGGATGAGAGGACGTGAATCAAGTTATTTAACACTTGGTAGCTAGCGAGTTTAGAGAAACTTCGCAAAGTGTTATATCTCTTTAAGAACGTAGAGATATTAACTTTAATTCGCGTGTATTGGGTGGTATGTGTGGTGTATGTATCCTCCCGGGAGAACTCTCTCTTCTATCTACTGTCCATCATCTTTTTATACTACAGAATGGTACTTGCTCAGTAAGCGAACTTTTACCTTGGCTTAATAACCGCAGTACAAGATTTGTGAGCGTAGCAAACTATTTGTAACCGCAGTTTACTATGCTACGTGCTCTTTCTACTGTGCATACTTATTAAAAGTTCGCGTAGCTTATTAAAACTTCAGAAGGTTTACTAATCTACTTACTACTTACTCATCCGTAGTTAATGGCTCACTAATCCCTGCTATATTTCTAAGCCGTAGAGGCGTATCCATATGGTTCCTTGAGAATCCGTAGCTATGCATAGCCTACGTGTAGTTAAACCGTGTGACCGTATGGCTCTGTCCACGTGCGAAGGCCTAGAATAATGACGTGTGTTTAATTTACTGCGGAAGGATTGGCAATCAATGTGCCTGGAGGCACAATGACTCATAGATATTGAAGTGAAAGTTCGCGTGGAGTGGGAGATTGAATATGATTCGACCTGTGCCGGACTTGCAACGTTTGGTTTACTGAAAGTCCGCGTAAGGGAGATAGGTGATAAATTGTAAGTGGTGACCACGATTTCAGAGCGCACAGAGCCTGGAGGCTCATCAGCGTAACAGCACCCAATGAAGGTCATATATTTTGCACTTGAAAAAACTTGGATTGGGCAGTCAAAAGTGCAAAATTTTGCTGTCAGTGCTGTAGCAGTGCAACCCACTATTGGGGTTACTTTGCTCCATGTCTTCCCTTTTTGATCCATCTATCCAGTTTAAATGTGCTCATTGGGTTTTTCTGGAAGTGATTGGTGTTGTTTAGGTAGCAACTAGATATTTCTTGTTGTGCAGCTGGCACATTTTTTCCCTATCTAATCTGATTACTTATAATCTGCTGACAAAATGAGGATGTGTTTTGACCGTAACAGGTGATGACTGCTTGTGAAGATCTGGCCCTGTGAAGATGTGCATAACGCATAACACCCCATGAAGATACAGTCAAAATAGTACAGTATATACAAAAGACACTTCCCCACTGTAGCTATTGTCTCTGAAATTTCCTTACTGTTTAACAAGAGAAATAAATCAGTATTTATAGTCAGCATAAATGAATGATATTAGACATACATTCATCTTGAACACTGTTGATGAGCCTCCAGGTTCTGTGCACTTTGAAATCATGGATACAATCTACAATTTATTGTGTATCTCCTTTGCATGGACTCACTGCATGGAGAATCCAATATTTTAGCTTAAAATATTGAATTCTATAACTATTTATTTTTTCCAACTTCCAAGCTGGAATATTGAAATATTATTTTGAATATTATTTCAATATTCTTGTTTATTGAAAAAATATTGGAAATTTCTCAAATATTTAAAATATATTTAAAATTTTATCTTAAAAATTTGGTCCAGTATATTGGAAAAATAAATAATTATAGAATTCAATATTTTAATCTAAAATATTGGATTCTCCATGCAGTGACTTTCAGTAAACCAATTGTTGCAAATCTGACACAGGTCAAATCATATTAAACAACCCATTCCACATGAACTTTTACTTCAATATTCATTGAGTCATTGTGCCTCAAGGCACATTGATCACCAATCCTTCCACAGTAAATTAAACATGTATCATTATTCTAGGCCTTTGCATGTAGATAGAGCCATATGGTCATGAGGTTCAACTAGACATATGCTATGCCTGGCTATGGATTCTCAAGATACCATATGGATGCATCTTAATTGGTTAGGACTATAGCAAAGATTAGTGATCTGCTTACTATAGATAAGTAAGTAGTAAGTAAATTAGTAACCTTCCATAGTCTTGTCAATGGTGTGAACTTTTAATATGCAATGCACAGTAGAGTAATGTAAACTATGGTTACAAATAGTTCACTATGCTCATCAATTATGTGCTGCAGTTATCAAGCTAAGATAAATTCTCACTTACTTAACAAGTACTATTCTGTAGTATAAAAGATGATGAACTTTAGATAGAAAGATAATAATTCCCTAGAGGATACATACACCATGCATATCACCCAATACATACAAATTAAAGTTATTTCTATGTTCTTAAGAGATACAACACTTTGCAAGCTTTCTAAATGTCCTCATGTCCAAAACACAAGCAAGGATCTATATAATCATACAGGTAGAAGATGACATAATAAGGTAGACTTTCAATTTCCAGCCATTGCCATTCCACAGACCAATCTGGCTGAGTTTCAATTTTGCTGCACTGCCATTTCCACTGCTGCTTCTTCCACAGTGCTGCAGCAATGAGTTTCAATTTCACTGCTGCATCTGCTATATATTATAATGCTAAGATATTGAAGCCCTACTTTGACTATCCATATGTATATATGAAGGTCAATAAATATGTTCTTGAAACTGCTGTTTCTTTACTCCCTGCAATGCAGCACATTATTGAGACTCATTGTGCATAGTGCAATGAGTTTCAATTTTGCTGCCCTTACCAAGCATCTATCCTCTCTGCAGCATATCATTGGCATAGATAGTTGTAATTTCTCACTGCTGAGCTTCAACTTACACCACCATATCTAATGCTGTAGCTACAGAATGATGTTGAGCAAAGTTTCACTACTCTCTGCATGCAGCATGCAGATCTCATTGGCATGGCCAGTGATGAGTTTCTATTTTGCCATGCTGCTGCCTCTACCACCTTCTATGCTCCCCATAGTGTATTACTATAGACTATAGCTACAAAATAAGTATCAAGCAATGACCATCAAGCAATGAGTCAATGTTTCAACATTGAATGATGTTATAATGCAAAAACAATGAGTTTTAAATGTCAAGTAAACAGATAGAATCGGGGACCAGGAGATCATTCAAATTAACACAGATACATGCAAATTTATTGTACAATACAAGTGTTCCTCCATGTAAGGGCTTTGCACCATGCTGTATACACTGCTACTATATGTAGGGATGTGCACTGTACCCATAGTATGGTGGTTCTGTATGGTGTATATAGATATGAGTCCATACCATGGCTGACTTTGATGACCTAAAATATTGCCATATTCATATGGTTTGAATATGGTCATTGAGAGAGGGACAGAAGACTATCTTATGCTATAGAGGTCAGTACCTAATACCTATGACTTAAAAGAAGCACATCACACTCACCCTTTGGTACCAGATAGCTGTTGTCATCATCAAAGTGTCTGTATACAGTATGGATATGACATCAACCATACCATATCATGGCCAATAATTTTTATATAGTCTACAGTCATATTGCTATGGTTGTATCCATAATGGTATGGTGCACATCCCTAACTGTACGGTATATGGCTGTATGAAGAATGGCCATCAACCATAAGAATTTTTGCTTCAATGGAACAGTGATGGTAATGCCATTTCTACTGTAGGGTGTCTAACAGTCACCTGTAGGAGCAGGGGGAAGAGTCAAATATAGCATGGCACAAATGGTAAGCTTCTGTCATTTTGTGTCCAGACCCCAGATGGCTCAAAAAAAACCTCACCAATTTTTCCATTTTCAGGTACCCATATAGGAACTGTATACAGCACTCTTACAAATATACTACATGGTGTGAAGCCCTACTCCATGGGACCATGTTCAAAGACAATATCTTTTGCTGTTATCAACACTAAATCTAAGTCTTACAGAAATCATCAGACTTCAAATGGTGACTGTGGAAGTGCTGCCTATGTCACATAAGATGTCTGAGTCAGAAATATGAGAACCAGAGTAAATATCCCTCCCTCTCTCCAGGCTCCCTCTCTCCCAGTCCAGCTATCTATTAACAATGATCATCTAAACCATGGAGTCCCTGCTGAGGCAGCCTGTCCATTGCATGGCTTACAGGAAAGGAAGAGAGCTTTATAACACTCATACTTAATAAGAATTTCATTCCAAACAAATATGTAACAGAAATTCAACAACATATCTTAGTAAGAAGCCAGGTTTGGGGTGGACCCCAACAAGCCAAGGTCCCATGCCGTAGTCAGGTTGCTGGGACCCATGGTATGAAGGTCTGACAATCATGACAAAGACACAGGGCATAAGCTTGTATCCTAATAAGATCACTTTGTTTGTCATTCTCATCTCATAAATTTGCATACCTGAAGACTTCAGAGAGGTAATCCATAGCTAGGATTCTGAATCTTTGGTTTCTAGCATTAACAGAATACTTTTCCTATAACTTAGGAACAATACAAACTCAAGTTTCTCTAGTTAAACCAGTAGAGCTTCGCACCATACTGTATACAGTCAATGACCATATAGTGATGACACAGCAATGGGTGATGGCTAGTCTGTAAACTGTACCATCAAGCCCATTCTACAAGCCTTAATGGTATGGTATGGATCCATATATGGCCATGTCAGTCATCTATACAACTGTAAGGTAATTTAAAAATGGATTACTAGTATGAGCAGTAGTCTTACAGTTTGCAAGAGCTATATAGGAGTTTATTAACAGCTGTATGTGTGAGATGTAGGCAGTGCTTGACTAGCATCAGTATTCTGATGGTGTCTGCCTTCAAGCTAGTCTGACAAATAGAAATCATGTCCTGTCCACCAGAGAAAATGTGCTCCACCATGACTGCGGATCCAACAATGATATTAGCAGTGAAATAGCATATGAAACACTGACATTGTACCAGGAATGGTGAGTAAATCATACAATAACCAGAATAGATTTGGGAACTGAGCTCACCGACCCATCCACCACTTGATAGGGTTGCAGCTATCATAATCATCAGGCGATGATATGCTCGGTAACGGTGAGTGGCAAAAGGACTAGTGAAGGGCAATGAACACCAGCAACACTAAACCTAACACTAACTCTATACTTATCACCAATGTATTGAATTTGAGTGTTTTGAGTACAATAGAAGCACTCTGCAGACTTCAATCATCAAGGAAAGTTGTTTTAAAGACATTTTATTTGTTACTAGTGAGCTATACAAGTGTACTACTTGCACTAGCAGAGTTGGTAAGATACAATTGGGTGAATAGTGACTTGGTTTGAGCTACTGTGCTTGCTCTGACTGGGACTGCTTTGAACTAGTGGCTCTCTTGGCTCTATACTGCTTCCTACAAGTGATAAACACTTGACTAGTCGCACTCTTGGCTGACTAGTTGTGCTCTTAGCCTAAGAATAATACTTTAAACTTCAAGAACTTGCTTGAACTAACTTTGAAACACTCTTGGCCTTTGCAGGGCATGAAAGATTGCTCTAAGACACTTCAATTCACTCAATGCTATGGGTAACTTAGCAACTAGTAGCCGCTTCATTGAGGTCAAGCACAAAAGCCTTTAATTGGGGCACTAGATACTGACTAGTAGGTCACAATTGTGAGGATAGCTTGCCTGAGCCACGCATGTGCCTATTCTACTACTTATATACTAACAAACAAGGTACAATTGAGATATAAATAACTGAATAGAGGGGTATTATTGATAAGGATTTCTTGGCTAGTCACAAATAATGATGAATAATCATGCAATAGTTGGTCTAGAATGGTCACTTGCTGACTAGTGAGCCTAGGAGCTCCACTAACAGTTGTATTCTGTGTCCTTGGCCCAATGACACTCCACTAGTGTCAAGGATAAATGACTAGCCAGGCAAGCATGCCTGTAGCAGCTGTCAATCATGATTGAAGGCACAGCCTGGCTATACTAGTGCTGATTGTAATAGATCTACATTGCACTAGCCAGATCTAGGCAGCCTTGCTTCATTGCTAAATTCATTTCTAAGTCCCATTAGAGACTGCTGTACCACTAGTCAACTCATCTTAAGCACTTGCACACAGACCATTCCACTAGTGACTATACTTTCATGAGACCTGTATATTCTGCTTCTTATTTGGTGCACTCATAGCCACCCTTGTCGACTAGTGGTCATTATTTACTGACTCACCTAGTATTTGAGGTGCTAGTCACACCAGCTGATAGACTTGACCCAATAGTGGTATCACACCTAAATCCTGGCTCAACTAGTAGCTTTCTGGCTTGACTATCAGCTTGAAGCCTCCACTATAGCCCTTTAGTTACAGCTAGTCTGAGATAGATATGTGCTATATGATTACAAAATTGAAAAATCTAGGTATGAACATGTGGATGGCATATCAATGCTAGAGGAAGCTCATGAAAAGATCAAAAGTGCTACCTGTGACCATCTCCTCTGGGACCAAAACATACATAGCTCTGTCAACCATGATCAAGGAATAATGCTGAAGGAGGGACTTGTCTATTATGATGAAAGGATCTATTTTCCCTGAGATCATGCTCTACAAGGAGAAATCATTGCATGCTCCCATGATCACATCATGGCAAGGCACTCAGGCATCAAAAAAACTAAAGAACTTGTCTTATGGTGATGAGCCTCCAGGCTCTGTATGCTCAGAATTTGTGGATTTACCCATTCATCACCCAATATCTTCGAAACGATGCCATTATAATCCCCACACACTCGATAATACTGCCAACACTCGATAATACCATGGATTTCCATAGTATATGCCACCCACACACAGATACAATCCTAAAACCATGCCCTTCATACTCCTTCAATGCTCTGTTATCCTTCCCAGCTTGCCATGCATCATAATTACTGTACCCCATCACAGCAAGGCACTATTGATCACCAATCATCCCAATATAGAGTTGCCGCATCACTCAGAAGCACCTGGTTGATGTGCCTATCAATCAGTTAATGAAATGATGTGATTGACACAATTACCCTTCCAGCTACGATAATTACAGCCACGGCAACTACAGACCGTGTTTACTAAGGCTGTTACAGTGCCTAGACCTCGAATTACCATTGCCACAAGTGTACACCTCAGTACAGCAACTGCAGCTCAGAAATCCACAGCTAAACAGCACCTCATGATCTGCTCATCACTCAATTAAACCACACAGTTTTCATCCATAAATGGCAACGTCGAGGAGTTGCTGTTACTTTAGAACCACAGATTCCATATGTTTACTATGGCTATTACAAAGCCAAGGACTTACAGCCTTACTAAGGCTCCGATGAATATTCTATTTATAAAAACCGGACTTGTAGTATAAAAACTAGTTAGAAGCCGCATTTATAGTTCTAGTTCTTACCCAGTTGATGAGACTACAGCATTTCCAGTCAGCTACAGTTACTCCAAGTTATCCCTCACTGCTTGCTTTACTTTTAACGTTGTTGGTTCGCTTTGTAAATTGCACCAATACACAGAATCTCATGTCAATAACTTGCTTTTGTCTTTAATGCCATAACATCGCTTCACTTTCACCACATAGGATTGTTTTATCGTCTTCACCTTCTACATCGCCATCGCTTTCATTGCCCAGTTCAGTATTGCCTCCGTGTAGGCCCAGTTCAGCATCATTCTCCATAGGATCCCCCTCGTCTTGG
Source organism: Armillaria altimontana (assembly GCA_022818075.1). Classification (NCBI taxonomy): domain Eukaryota; kingdom Fungi; phylum Basidiomycota; class Agaricomycetes; order Agaricales; family Physalacriaceae; genus Armillaria; species Armillaria altimontana. The sequence goes on along the minus strand of JAIWYR010000074.1, from coordinate 17,506 downwards.
TCATCATTCAGAGTTGCCATGCATCTATTGCCGCAACACCCCACTCAGCACCACAGTTGCTACGTTTTCTTCCAGTTCCAAGGCAGTTTCCGCACATTTATTGCCATTGTTTCAACTCAGCATCACAGTATACCATCTGGACATGTTTTCTAGTCCTTCCCCATGATTTCTAGCCTATTGCTATGATTTCTAGAGCATTGCCATGGTTACTAGAGCTATTTTCGTGCTCTTTAGCCCATCCCCATGTTTTCTAGACCATTTTTACGGTTTCTACCACGGTGAAGAGACTCTGTGCATGCAAGCTAGAAATGCAACAGCATCGAAGACACTGATCACACCCACACCCAACACTACACACACAAACCCTCAAGTTCGTGGGGGATTCTGATGCGATAGAAGCAGATAGAAACACAAGAACCAAACTCTCAAAATATAAGATACATAAGTACAGCAATAGCATGTGTCAAGTATGTAGATCTCTCTATGTCCAAAGGCTTTTAATAACAAGAGGAGTGACAGTTGTCGCTGGGCCTCAAGGCAAGGTGTAGTACAATACATGCAATGTCAAGAGACGCACACACAACCCTCACTAAGTCTAGAACAACACACGGAATGACCTCAAACGACTCAAAACACACAACACACAACTCAAAGCTTCATGCTCTAAGCAGAAACACTTCACAAAACCTTCCACTAAAGCCACAGGATTCAAACCTACGTGCTCAAGCTTCCACACTGATCGTAGATCCACAGGGTTCTAACCTATGCAATCCAGAGACACTGAAACCTTATAAAACACCGTCTGCAAGCCACAGGGTTTGAACCTATGCCACTTGGGAAATATATACCCTCAAGCGAGCACTAATCAAGCCAAAGGGTTTGAACCTCTGCCACCTGTAGTGCCTCGCATCACAAGAAACCCTCAAAGCACAAGAGCGCATCCTCAATGACACTAAACTCTTCTTCTCAGGTTAGAGCGCAAGTCACCCAACCAATCAACAGTCACCCAAGTGCCGTGTTAGCCTTCTATGCCTTGTGTGCAACTCAATTCACTTGGTATGATATCAATTCTAGGTATATTCTCTCACTCGAAGTTACAAACTAATCCTGAAGCTACGGCGTCAAGCTGGAGGCTTGCATGCGACTACAACAGGGGTCCAAAACTTGTACTCTACGATTACACTGCGCTATTTATCTAGTCTACATTCTACAAATTAGTACTACCAAATATAGTATTATTTAGGTGGCCGAGCTCCTTCACCTGCATCCTATGCATGTCACCATAAGCACACCATAGCTTGGTGCTGACTCAGGAGTCTGGCTTGGGGCCAGATCCTGTCTCTGAGTGTTGCGACGTCAGTTAACAGCTCTATTACATGTGTACTGACGTTGGTTGCTATCTCCTCAGAGTTGCAGCCTAGCACACAACTCTTATTTCGCTTCATAATATTCTCTTAGGGAAATCTATCGTAGTGAAGGCAACGAGCTCCTGGTCTAGGCCTCACGCGCTTTGGCCAAAGTCAGAAACTTCGGATTTACTCGAGTTCTGATATCACAAAGTCTAGAGCTCTAAGTTCCAGATCTGCTGGGCCTTGCATGTCATAGATCAATGTTGCACAAAGTCTTAATTATCTCACAAGCATGTCCTGCTCTATTCTCAGCATGCGCGTGCTATGCCCTGTCAGAGCACCTAGTGTCAAGCACTGGGACTTTATACCTAGTGCAGCCTTTCTAGTACCATTCTTAGGTTAAGTCATGTGCTCCACCCAGCTTTACTCAGGTAATCTCATTACTGGCATTATAATTATTGTGCTCTGTTGTATTTCTCAGTGCCTTAGTATCTCGACATTGTAGCTTGCATTCATTTGTAGAAATTGCAAAATTACATGCGTAAACACTTATAGAGCATGTCAACAGTTTCTTGGTATTTGTGTCATACCAGATTCCTTCCCATCTCGTTATCAAGATCCCTCCCAGCTTACAGCCAATGTCTATTAGTACTCCTTGACCAAGAGTACTACTTTGCTGACTGAAAAGTTGCAGTGTATCTTACATTATTGAGGAATTGACCACCTGGAGGTGCACCGAACCACTCGCACATACACATTGCCTTGATTGCTGTGTTGCTACATTAATTGCCTAAGCTCTCCCTGAGTTTTGGGTGTTGCCATTGCCACGGAAGTCTAGGCTCATCAATGGGAATACTGGTGGCCAAAGATGAAGAAAGACATAGAAACATACCTGCAAGCTTGCGAGACTTGCCAATGAACTAACTCAAGCATGCAAGCCAAAGCAGCCCTCCTTCATCCAAACACCATTCCCTCACAACCATGGACTCATATTTTGGTCGACATGATCACCAGTTTACCAGACTGTCAGGGATATGATGCTATCATCATGATAGTTATCATCATGATAGTTGACTGCTTCTCCAAAGAAATCATCCCAATCACATGTTCCACAGAATTATTATCAGAAGGATGGGTGAAGATTCTATAGGCTGAAGTCTATGCCAAATACAACATGCCCCAAGTTATCATCTCATAGTGAGGACCTTAATTCATCTCCAGATTCATAAAGGATCTATATGATCTGCTTCAGATTAAAAGCAATGTCTCTATGGCTTTCCATCCTCAAACCAATGGACAAACTGAACGAGTCAATTAAGAAGTCAAAAAATACCTCTGCATCTTTGTCAACCATCACCAAAACGACTTGGTGGAATGGCTTACTCTTGCAGCATTCCAACATAACAACAATGCACATTCAGCCACTGGGAAAAGCCCCTTTCAAGTCAACTATGGGTATCATCCTGATGTAGCACCAGGCACCAAACCAAAAACCCCATTCCGAACCCCTGCTGCTGACAACTTTGCCTCCACAATGCAGAAGATCCATACTGAAGCCAAGTTGGCTCTTGAAAAGGCTGCAGACCAGATGAAGGCACAATACAATAAGAAAAAATGCCCAGCCATTGAATACCAAGTTGAAGACAAGATCTGGCTCAACACCACCAATCTGTGACTCACTTGACCAAAGAAAAAGCTTGATGATAAACAAACTGGTCCCTTTGAAATCACTGCAAAGAAAGGAGCCTCAGCATACACCTTGAAACTCCCAGCCAACTGGCAAATTCATCCCATCTTCAATAAGGTACTCCTTACCCCATACCATCCACCTGTCTTCCCAAACCAAGAACAACCTCCTCCCCCACCTCCAGATTTAATCAATGGCACCAAATTCTATGAAGTTAAAAAAATCATCGACAGTAGACTTCGCAAAACTCATGGACAAAAGGGGGAACAGTCAAAGTTAGTCACTGGCTACTTTGTCAAATGGAAAGGCTATGGATCCGAATCCAACAGCTAGGTAAAGGAAAGTGAGATGAATGCTAATGAGGCCATTGCTGAATATGAAGTGGAACAAATTGACTCTGTTGTAACAATGCCATGGCTTGTATGGAATTACTACAAGAACCCATTCACTGGGGAACATATGTGGTACCAAGAAGACCCATTCATGGCCAAATTTGACAATGGATATGGTGGGGAGGATCCAAGCAACCTTCATTATTGGGCTGAGAGAGTATGGAGCATACTATAACAGCAGTCAGGACACCTGCCTTAATAAGGGGGTAATGTTATGAATTTTCTATTTTCTATTCTTTTCTTTGTCATAAGTGCCTCAGCATCTATCTTATCTTCAACACTTATCTTATCTATAGACACCTAGACCGGTTACTATGACTATACTGCACCACCTCAGCAATTGTACTAAGGCTCATGACCATCATCTGTCTTCATGCTTGTTTTCATTGTTACACATGCAGACACCTCACAACAACTAGCTACAGATGTATATTAAGAACTCTTGGCATTAGTATTTAAGTAGGACCTCTAATACTCTGAAGCCTCAGCTTCAAGCTAAAGTTTAATCTATACCAAACTTCTCTCTTCACTCAATCCTTGCATAGACTAAGACATTAGTCCAAACTTCATTCATTCAGAGACTCATCAGTGATTGTCCAAACATGAGACAGCCATTGTTTACTCTTGTTTGGAGTTCAGGTCTAACAGTTGGACAGAGTGATCAGTGGTCATTCCATTGCTGAGGAGTGCTCTAATGGTCTGTAGGAACTCCTTGCTCCTCCTTCATGTCTTACTGCATGGATTCCTATTCAATACTATGGATTGCACATTATTTTGAGGATGTAACCACCAATTGTGATCAAATGTTGGACCGAGATTGTATTGCTTTGATCACTGCATGATCTTGGTTAGCTATCTCAGCACCAAGCATCAGTTATTCAGTTATTCCAGGTTTATTCGTGTTCTAAACTAAGTTTATTTCACATTGTGAATCATTGTGGACTTAGCAATTCTTTCCTAGGTTCATCCAAATCATCAAGATGATGAGTAATCTAGTTCTTCTGTGTTCTGCTTTAGGTTTGCAACTCAACAAGATGTGTATCTTGGTTCCAACTGTAAATAGTCTTGTTTTGGGCATGGAACAGCATTTAGTACTGAAGGCTTACATGACTCATCTAGATGTTGCTTCTAAATCTGTTCTTGTACTGCCTTGCTCACTATCTCATGTAGTCCTTTAGCTATCAGTGTAAAGCCCTCACTATAGCTCTTAGTACTGCTTGTAGACTGTTATTTGATAGAAAATTGCAAAATCTAAGGGTAGCCTGATACCAAGTGTATCACCACCAAAGGCCTTGAAGAACTAAATGATGGGATTTATCTTCCTTGGTGTGTAGTTTGATGCCAATTTTCATGCTTTTAGCAACTGATTCCATTACAGGCTACTGGACTGGGCTGACAATTTGTCATCATAAGAGTAAGGGTAAGCAATTCTATGTTTCTGATATCATTTCATATAATGTTCTCTTGTCTGAGACAGAAAGCAATTCAGCAAGACAATATCTTCCCGAATTTTTTTCCGAAACTTGTTGAGGGGAAGAGACGGCTTTATCAAGGAGAGAACAACCATTCACCCACCATAGGGCATGGGCAGGGGCTATTTGGACTGTTTCTTACATTATGTGTGGTGCCCTCTGAATGATACACTTGGCTGGGTTTTTTTTTGGGTTTTGGTTTCTACTTTTCACATGTTTAGTGTCTCGTTGTTTGAGCCATAGGTGCATAGCTGTTCCATCTTAGTGAGGTGATAATGTATATAAGTAGATGTGCTTACATCCTGCTTCCTGTCTGGTAGCTGTTTCATAACTATCCACTCTGACACTTTTATTGTGGTTGGTGGCAGACAGAACGGTGAGTTTCATTGTCTGTTTATGATTCAATGTCTGATGTGTGCTTTCAGCTTGGAACAATACAGTTGTTGTTGCAACACAGCGTGCTTGTGTGGCACTTGTGGATCTTCTTCATGCATGTTGCTTCCTGGTTGTCTTTTCCATAACTGATGTAAATATCATACATCTTCACCTGAGCTTGCTAATGACACCTTGTCAAGTCCATCATCATTGCTGCTTCCGCATTGTTCTGTTGATGCTATCAATGACACCAAGCCGCTGCTTGAGCCATCGCTCGAGAGGTTGGTAATTTTTCCTTTGAAGGATGCAGAGGTGAGTCTTCTCATGCATGTCACTATTGTGCTGAGTATGCTTCAGGTTTAGAGTTTCTATAAACTCCATGAAGCTTCCTTCTGGACCACTGAAGAAATTGATTTCACAATGGATATCGCTGACTGGCAAACCAAGCTCTCTCCATACAAACATGTCTTATTTTCTATGATACTGACTTTCTTTGCTTCTGCAGACTCCATTGTCAATGAAAATCTCCTTCAAAACTTCTCCGAAGTCCAGCTGCCAGAATTTTGTTATTTCTACACTGTCCAAGCCATGATGGAGAACATTCATTCCAAAGTCTACTCCACAACTATCCAGTCTATCATTCGCAACAATGACGAGGGTCTCTGACTCTTCAACAGTATCTCCAAATACCCCTGCATTGCGTCTAAGGCAATTTGGGCACTACAATGGGCACAATCTGACACTCCATTTGCTCAGCACTTAGTGGCCTTCACAGCAGTTGAGGGTATCATCTTCTCAGGTTCTTTTGATGTGATCTACTGGATCAAGCGCTGTGGTGTCATGCCTGGCCTCTGCTTCTCCAACAAACTCATCCGCACAGATGAAGGTCTGCATACAGACTTTGCATGCTTTCTGTACTCAAGGCTCAAAAGCAAGGTCCTCATCAATGATGTCACACATATTCTCATTGAGGCATGTCAAAGAGAAAAGAGCTTTTGGTCTGGTGTATAATTTTTACTTTGCATGAAACTAAGTTCACGCCTTACAGATATAATGCCATCTGATCTACTAGGCATGAATGAGATTCTGATGCATCAGTACATTGAGTTTGTCACAGATTGGCTGATAGTTGCTCTTGGAGGCAGCAAGTTGTACTATGTCAGCAATCCCTTCCCATTCATGAATATGATTTTGTTGCATAGGAAAACCAACTTTTTCGAGCATCAGAACACAGAGTACGCCTTGGGAAACATTGATCAGACAGATGACAGTTTCTGTAAATTGTCCATGTTTTTTCTTGTCTTCTTAAATCTTGCTAAAGGTGGTCCTTCAGAGTCTTTGATGCCAAAATTTAGTTATCTGCCTGTCTTTCCTGCTTGCATGTTATTAGACCTGATTAAATAATTATTTATTTTTGAAACATAATTTAAGTAAAACCATAGGGAAAGAATCAGGGACCGGCATGCAGCCGCTGCTACAGGGATTCATAGCTGATACAAATGAAATTCTACATGTGTTTTCAAGGGGTTACACTATGCAGGCATATTAAGGCCCATGCAAGCCACTCTCTGGGAGATCATTGGGTATCATTTCATGAAAGCATTGAAAAAACATACTGAAGTTCCTCCAAGTCAGGGCTGGACGACATTTATCATCTGGGTTCACAAACAAGTAAATGCCAACCAATCCGATGGCCTACATTATGAAAGGTGAGATGTTTGGATTGGATAAATGCAGTGTACATACAAAGATTGATAAAAGGAAAAGGCATGGTAGTAGACCAACAAAGTCTACATTCAAAACATGTAAGTCTGCTAATGGAAACGAATATGGTACAGGACATACCCAGAATATCACCTATATACATTGGATTTTGAATTGACACATGTAGAGGGGAAGACACAACATACCAAAGCCTTCAGGAGCTCCAGGCATGGAGGCTCGCAGTTGTATAAATGCAAACAGAGTCACAATAGGGACTACAAGAATCTCATTCTGCTGTCTGTAGCCAAAGAACATAGTCCCAATTGTGATGAGACCAAACATGAATGTGACCATCCCTATCCATATACCAATGTGAAATCAATACAGGTATGAAGGAGTATGATGAGAAAACAAACAATATGTGATGGTGATGATGACACAGTATGCAATAACAAATGGACTGTGTTGGAGGGTCACATATATCCAGGTGGTTCCATTCAGAAAGAACAGTGGGCCCTTCTGAGGCAGCAAAATGTCATTGAAAATTTCAGTTGTTGCTTTCATGCCACTAAATGAGGTTTCTTCAGTCAGATAACTCAGAATTGAGGATAAAACCTACGCAATGACTCCATATGATGCTGGCAAGGATATCGCAACCGAGTTATTTGTTGCCAAATCCTGAGCAAACACAGATATGTAGGTGTTGTAACTGAATTTCCCAGGGTTAATTGCATCAGATCTGAAGATGGTCATAGTGTGAAGAACATACATGTCAAATGGATAAGCACTGAGGTAGTAGCGAGAACCATATGCAAAAAGGGTTAGCTCAGTGTGGAAAAAGCATCCTCTGAACTTGTCGTATGTTTTATTCAATGTAAAAATAGGATCTGTGGGTATGTCATTGTTATAGGGCCCATTACCATGTCTTGGATCTGATGGAGAGAAATTCCTGAAGAAAAGATCTTGTAAGTATGGTATTTTCTTCAATACTCATTTGAGAACTGTAGATGAAGGCTCACGTGTCGAAAAAAATGTTAACTGATGTGCAATTCACATTGTCATCAAGGAAACATGTGTCCCCAAAGAGGAACCACTCCACAACCACAGTTGCATCAAGGATATCAGCGGAGATCACTTTAGCTTGGAGATAAATCTTCCAGTAGTAGTTTCAGAGGCCTATTTGAATGAATGATCATGGAACCTTACCGTTCTGTTCATTGGCTTGGAATCATGGGATCCCCCTTCAACGATATTAGCCAGCTTGCTATTGTTGGTTGCCTTGACAACAAGAGCAATCCATAAAGTCGGAATAATGATGATGAATAACAGGGAGGTGATGAAGCACCAGAAAACATTCGATGGGCTTCTGTGACAGTGGTGCGGCATTGGCGTCTGCATGTACTGTGAACGGGAGCCTTTATAAGTGCCATCATGGTGCTAGTGTGCCGCAGTATGCTGTCAAACATCATCATCTGGTTTGGTACGGAAACAATAAGAGCTTATCATAAATATGGGCTATATTACATTTGCATGAGCGGGAAATGCCAAAAGAGGCTAGAGCGCAGCAGGTCGATATATAGAGTGTCATATATGTGAGCTACAGCATAGCAGCGCATACCATATTATACCTATTTGCCATTCCTGCGAGTAGTTGTATGGTCGATGAATCACGAAGCTGCACCAGATTCAGAGCCAGTTGTTCCCAATGGCCGGTACAGTATGCAGCGGAAGTCACAGGAATCCAGCAGTCTGGTGGTACTTTTGACTACGTCACTGTGTATCAGTGGCGACCCTTTACCAAAAGGGAGAAATTAAACCGATCCACCATCAAAGCCGTCATGTCCTCTCGTTCCGCTCTCGAGATAAGAATACATTGCCTGAGCGCAATCCTAGGAATTCTAAGTGACGTAAAATTGATATACCATTACCGTCACTTACCGTGAAGCTTGTTGAAGGTGATAGCTACGAGAAGCTCGTTGAACAGAAGGAGGAAAGTACAGGAAGTCACAACGACTTACGATGGGCAGGCAATAAGGGAGTTTCAGAGAACGAAATACTCTCAGCATATCGTGTAATTCTCGTTGATGTACATTCAGCCAAGTCTAAATCACGGAGACCACGGAGCATCAAAGTAAAGTCAGATCCCGTTCCAGGATAGCGGTTTAGCTATGTTGTATATCCGTACCTGAGCTGACCAAGGAAAAGAACGAATGCAGATATACCATGCCCGATGATTATACCTGGCTTGATGAAACGATGTATCGACAAATCACAAGATCTTCCTTGAATAGGTCTCAAATCTTTGGCTACAGTAGCGGCGCATCAGTGTCGTTAACAGCAACGTTAACGGCCGGCACAGCCGACCTGGTGCTTTAAATCGTTCTGCACTGCCTTCTGTTCGCCCTGTCACTCCTCGAGGATCCTTTGAGACAGTAAATCGGCGCTACAGGTAAGACAAGAGGTTGACGAACGATAATCAACGAGCAAGATCCATTGACGGAGCAAGACTGAGGTCCTAGAAGGAAACACCGAGCAAGAGGGCGATTACGGGGGGCAGTGTTCTCTTCGCCCACTGCAACACACGAGAACACCTCCATCAGAGCTAACAGGATCCTAACGAAGCTGCGGCGAGTGTGAGAGCAAAGCGAAGAAGAAACGGATTTGTGGTAATGGCGGTGAGACAGGAACAAGCGATGTGTCTGTGCCTGATCATGCCAAATAAAGAAAACCACTTTTGGCCAAAGACTTTGAGTTCGAAACGCCTTTCACAGACATCAGCTGGACTTTTCACGCTGGCGCCAAGTTAAAAATTTTCTTGGGTAGGGGTTTTCGCCCAATGGTCCCGGATGTCTTCTCCAGACGGTGTGTAGCCATATTCACATCAATCCTTCTTATCTCATCCAGAGGAAGTGTAATGGCGATTGTACGTTTGGTTCCCTGTATCCGAACCAGTCCATCTGGGTAGGTCTTTTGTTCCGAACGTGTTAACCTTTTCCTACTTATGTAAATATGATATCAGATGTTGAAGAGTCCGTTCCTTGTTCCGGTAGGGCTTGCAGCACCAACCGAGCTTGGTATTCTTACTCATTCGTTCATACAATCCCACCTTGGCGAATCTTACCCACTCGTTTCCTATTCATGACCTCCACTTCTGCTGTACGATGAAAAGATGATGATACGATGGCGAGCGGACATTTTGACAACAGAGCTATCCTTCCCTCACCCCCATGCTCGCAGCCGGAGGGCGGGGTGCTCAATAGTAGTTTTTCACGCAGACATCTGTCCCTACAAGCATTTCTTCTATTCGAATATAGCGAAGTCGTTTATCTCAAGTCAGTCACTAGCGGCTCAATTCCCTGTATTCGAATATGATGAGAAGCATGTTTTTCGTCTCCTACTCTTGCGTTGGAAGTATCGCTGAGCGACGGATCTGGGACGAGGGCCGTATGGCTGTCGTCACCAGGTAGCGTGGTGGTACAGTGAGTGGGTACCATGTCTGCCCAAGGTTCCATCTCCTCGGTCGGAATTCATGCGGCATAGATCCAAAGTTTGTTTTCTTTTGGGGGAATCTTCGATTTTGGTCTCAAGCCTCGCGCTGGATAGTTGACGAGAAGTGTGCGTCATGATATAGTGTGCATCCGCCTTTCATTTCTACCATGATATACTGCCAGTCGCCTGACATTAAAAGGGTATTAGAAATATTTCGTCTCGCCAGCATCGCTGACAAGAAAGTCACCCTCGCCTTTACCAATCTTCTTGGACTCTCCAGCAAGTCTCTTCGGTGGAGCCGTAACCTCTTCCTTCGTTAGAATCCAGGTCCTAGAAGAGAATAAACACGCCGGCAAAAGGCGAAAGAAAAGGACTCAACCCCTATGCATCGCTGCCGCCTTCTTCGCCCTAACATCCTTGGATGTCTGCACACTCTCCTGCAGGGCGCGATGTATATTGGACAGGAATCATCTCGGCTCATGTGCGCTGGAAGGACGTGAGACAAAGAAACACAAAAGAAAGCTACACATACCCAATCTTGATCATTGCCAGATCGAAGCCACCAAAACGCTCGCCAAACTCGTTGAACGCGGGACACGCAGGCTCTTCGTCTCATCCTCTCCATCTTGGACAAATCTATAACTAGTATCACCGGCGAAATACATTTGAGTTCCCGTGCCCTCGATAGCCTAGTTCGACCAGAGTACAATCAGGCTAATAAAGGTGAGCAATCGACGGAGTGGAAGAGGACGGTGCGTACTGATTGACGAGGATAACGTACTGGTCCGACTGAAAGACCGGCTGGGCAATCTGGAATCATCTGTGGCTAGGTCGAACAGTATTTTCGTATCTCTCGGTAGCGAGGCAATAAACGGGCACATGGAGGGGAACTGTGTATGGATCAACAGCGAGGAATCCCCATAGCACGCCGCCTGATGTTCATCCATGCCTCTGCCGTGCCCCATGTAGATATCTTGAGAGGAAACCAACTTGAGGGTTGTTGCGAAAAGAAATTGACCGAGCTATCAACGATGAGCGACGAATCCTCACGAGTCCTAGGGCGCAAACATACACCATACTCAGTACATCTATCTTCCCATTCATCCTCTAGCCCAGTCACAGATTCTTGAACGAAACTCGCTTGTCTTTGAAAGACGTGCCGGCAATCTCTAATGCATCGAACGTCCCAAAACTCGAGCATATGCAGGCATGATCAGAAGTGCGGTCGGCGGGTCCGTTAACGACGTGTACTGGATACAATGGTTAACCTAACAAGAACATCAGCCGCACCTAAGGCTAATCAAAAGGTACTCACCAAGATGACGACTGGATTCACATTCACCTCCGGTATATCCTCAGGCTTGCCGCTTGGTGTACCTCTCCGTACAGAGAAACTGGCTAGGCTAGAATCTTATATCTACCACTGAACACAGGGCGGAACAGAACGCTCGCACCTCACATGGTGAACCGACAAATGGCACCTCGACGAGAAAACATGTGTGGCCCTTTCATGTAATCTTGATCGCGCTTGAAGCTCCTCTTATGGATCTCAGGTCCGTGCCCTCACTGTAATCCCAGTCGTTCCCACTTAGGGTTATGTGGGGCTGGTGGTGTGACATAGGTGAGCTATCCAATGGTTAGTGACGAAAGACGAGGAGTAAAAAAATGCACCATACCAGCACATCCATCCTTCTCTTCATCCCCGGATTCTCCAACGATGCTGATTTATCAGAGGTCCAATGTACCGGGCGGTGGGCGACCTCTTTTCTCGTTCTTGTCGTCGTCAATGAGACGGATCGTGGCAGTCGAAAGCATGGCTGTAGAGATAAATTTGCTCAGGCTTCAAGCTGAAATTATAGAAATGAGCGGCATACGTACCGACTCAGATCTGCAGGTACTTACATGGTGGTCGTGCGCAAGAGCCCGGCAACGATGACGTACATCCATCAGATGTGGAAAGTTCTGCCGCGGTGCCGGCTCATCCGCTTGCGGCTCTTCCCGATCCTCGACTCGTGCTTTCTCAGTAACTCAAAGTCACCTGATAACTCAGCGGACGGATGCATAGTTACAACAGTCGTCTTCTGCTTCTTGACTATCCTGGAAGGTGCTGTATGCTGGCTTCCGTTCTGCTGGGGTCAATTGACTCGTCACACGCTTACGAAACAGTTCGAGTTTCTCTCCATATCATTGTCCATTGGACTTGTCTAGAAACTATCCATCCACGTAACGTTGCGGCAAGTAACATTTTCTATCCTCTAGGCCCATGATTCAATTTAAGCCCTTGCTTACTTCAAGACCACTTCCGATTAAAGGCTACAGCGCGGTCTCCTTCAGTTATTTGGGCTGATAGCTTTCACAACAGGATTGGGATTGGTGCTCAACGTTGTCATTCCCTACGCTTTTCAATCAAGCGATTCACTTGTATAAAGCACACGGTCGCATTTAATTTCTTCTGAAGAATATTTACCAGCAATGTCAGATTTGGTGTAACGTTTATGACACCGCTCTGGTTTCAATTCCCTCTATCTGACGTCTTCCAAAAATCTATTTCCTGTTTTTTCCTTGATAGTCATTCGGTACCATGTGAAGGTTACGTTTATCTATCGGCCTGAGGCTTCGCTAATGTAGTAAGGTTTTATTACTACGTTCCCCTTGTGATTTACCCCATTTTTTCCCCTTCAACTAGTGGATGTCATGCAATAATTAGCATGTTCCAGACGAGGGGCAGGGTTCAATTCCCTATCTCCAAGTCAAAGTAGGATCCTTCCTTTTTCAAGCGCCCTGCTTCATGGTCCCTACCAAGCTCGCGAAGCTATTTCGAGAATTGGTTCGTTTCCTAGACCTAGAAACTTGTGGCTCTATGAAAATTTCAATTCTTTGTATTCGGCTCAGGTTACTTGGTTTTGACTTCTTCAAAACCCACAAAGAAAAGAAATCGATCTTGAAAAGGGAATGCACCCACTAATATGAACCACATTGACATCTTCCGTCCAGATCTGGTGTAACGGCGAGTGTTACATCAGACTCCAGTGTTCAATTCCCTGAGGACGAATTTCCTCTGGCCCGCCTTTTTGAGGGAGAGATGAAATTCGGTCTCATCTACCACAGCCACAACAACGCCCACAATCGAAGTCACAAAACTGCTCCCAATGTGCATGTTCTAGTAGTTTAATGGCGAGTCGGATGTCTAGGGTTCGATTCCTCGTGCTATTCATATGTTCCCCCCAGTTCATCACTCTTTTTCACGCTTACAGGCTAGTCGCCTCAGCGAAAATCGTTCTACAGCGAACTGCCTATGACCAATGTCCTTACAGACATAAGCCTATATCCTATCGGCTATGGCTCCTCGGACGGTTGGAGTTCGACTCCCTAGGATAGGAAGATATGCCTGGGACCTCTGTACCTTTTTACCCGAGGGCACTGGTAAAGCGAAAATTAACGCGCTGGAAATGTACCGGATGGGACACTTATTGCATCGATTACAGTCTTGGCCAACCACGAAACATATTCCCAATGCATCTTAATTCCCTAAAGAGGGCTTCCACATATAGGCCTTCATATGGCAGCGATCAATTTCGGTCCTGTAAAATCGCGAGAGATTCCGTATTAATATCAGGTAACGCCGTTTGTGGTTCCGATGTCGCGAAGCGGCGATTGCTCTCATGGAAGCCTTGGGTTCAAGCTCCTGCATCTCCATACGATGTGGTTAATCAGTCTTTTGTAGTTTTAGTCTCAAACATGTGCCTCGCGCTGATACGGAAAAATGGCGTGGATTGGCATTTTCAGGGGTACCTAATAACAGAGTGCAGAAAGTTATGACTATCTCCACTAGTTGACATTACCGAGCGCTAAGAAGAAAGCACCACCATCGACTACATGAATCGAGATATGCTGATGAAACGAAAAGGAGCAATACCCGTACACGTTGCTAGATGGAATCCGCCAAACAAATGTCGGGCTTAGTGGATTTTCTCCCCCATCACCGGTCACCGGTGGTCACCAGGAAAGTACATATTCACCTGAAAGTCTTCCTAGATAGAATGGCTCCGACTGCTGGACCGGGGTACAAGTTGACGTGAAGAACGTTTGGAGTATCTCCGCATCAGTCGTTCCACCGATTGAGCGTATGAGCGTCTGCCTTGGATACCTCCGCGATTCAATACGATGCTCTTTGCCTAGGTGCGGCACGCGCGTCTATTCAAAGAGCGTGGAAATGTTGTCAATAAGGCTAAAGTGAGCATGCGATGAAGCTGAAGAGGACGGCGCTTACTGGGCCGATGACGACCACGTACTCTTTGGGCTGGAAGACTCGCTGGGCAAGAATCTATTGCTGGGTCGAACGGTACCCTCGTACTTCTCCCCCGAAACTTGACGAAGAACCAAGCGTAGCCGAACCGCGTTGCCTCGATGTTCGCCATCAGATCCGCCATGCCCCGCGTTGGTGTCCTGAAAGGAATCCCGAATTGAGGTTTTCTGCGAAAGAAACGGGCAAGCTGTCCAACGATCAGCAACAAACACGCGCTGCATTCAGTGAATCCTTCTTCTTATTCGTCCTCCAGCTCCGCTCCGGATTCTCGAATCATACTGGCTTGTTTTTGAAAGACGTGCCGGGGATCTCCAGGAGTCCGGTATCCCGCCAGTGGAGTATATGTCTGTTTGAAGAACGAGTTAGACTCTGGATGAGTGTCTATGGTAGAAGAAGTTTAGCGGCTGATGGGATTAGGAACGATGGCGCATACTGCTCGTAATGAGTTGTATTAGCCTTGGCTTACACCAAGAACGTGACCGCTCACCAAAATGATGACTGCATCGACCTCTGGTTCTGACGAAACACGTGCCGAGTATCTCCACGCATTAGGCGTTCCACTGAGTGAGTGTATGCGCGTATGGGCTGGATAACGCTATCGATTCGATGCACTTGTCTTTGCCTCGGTGAACAAAGAGGTGCGGACGTGTATCCGTTCAAAAGAGCGTGCGCATGACGTGTATCAGGCTAGGAAAGATGAGCACGCGGCAGAGCTAAAGAGGACGGCGCGTACTGTTAAGAACTATGACGTAATCTTCAGGCTAATACCCTTGACCCCTTTGCGACATCCACGTCGGTGTCCGCAGAGGAATCCCGACTCGATGTTTGCGGCGAAAGAAATTGGCGATCTATCCAACGAACAGCGGCAAAACCCCGTGAATTCCTTGGCTGAAACATGGGCCGTATTCAGTACGTCCATCTTCTCTCCCTTCCTCTAGCTCAGTCGCATAACCTCTAGTCTGGAATCGCACTGGCTTGTCTTTGAGAGACATGCCACGTGTCACCACGCGTCGAGTGTACTACCAGACCAGTGTGTGCACTTGATCTTTCGGTATGCCTAGTATGGCGAGGAAGTGCTGTGCGGGTGCATTCGATGGCTGTTTAGACAAAGGATGGATGTCTATGCTAGAAGAGAGTTAGCGCACGTAGAATTTTGCGTTTTCCCCTTGCGAGCTTGCATTCCCTTGCGAGTCTCCATTTGCATTTGCATTTGCGTTGATATGCACGTGTTTAAATAAATTGTATTTGCGTTCGATCAAATGCATTTCCTTTCTGAGGGTGACATCATTTGTGTGCGTGACATATTGGTGACATAATCGAGTCTCTCGAGGTCCTGAGTCTAAAAATCTACTAGACCTGTACGTTATGTGTTGTAAATCCAGTTTCAGTCGATGATAGTGCCTTAAGACCGAAATTAAGGCGTCTAATTCATGCATCGTAAGCAGCACTACAGGGCGTCTGTGAAATGTGAAGAGCGAACTAAAGCTTCTAAGAGCGCCGTGGCGTAGCGGGAAGATAGTGGCGTCACCTTCTGCAACAGCACTTATTCTTTAGCGAGACGATAACATAAATAAAGGCTGTACTTTAGACAGGGCTATCGTTGAAACATGGTCCATGATTACCTACCGCGTTAGCAGTCAATATATCGCTGAGTGTAGCAAATTTTCAAGAAGGAATCAGGCAGTTTCTGTCAAAATATCGAGTGAACACTCTGACGCAGGAGATTTGGAGATTTTCACGGGCTGTCGCATTACGAAAGCTCATCAACCCGAGGGGGTTAGAAGTAACTGTGGCTAATGCTTACCGATAGCTGTAGGTGTCCGGAAGGTCAACAAAGAAGAATAAATCATACAATGTGCTACAGCAGGTACCAACGACTGTTGTCAGCTGATACCGACAGGTGCTGATCCACACATTGAAAAACTGAGACTCAAGCGAAGACTGGCGCAGATACTGAATCATAAACAGCGTTGAGGAAGGCATAAGCTTGAAGAATGTGAACAAGCTTTAAGTTCCCATGTCGAAGCTCTGAAACCCATGAACGCAACACAACGATGAATTCTGCTAGTACCAGTCCCGAACGCAGTCTAGCATTCATTTATACTAGCGGTTTCGGACTATGCAGTGGGGTTCTCTGAGCCGCAGAATGACCAATAAAATATGCTAGCGTCTCTTCAGTAATAGCATAGTTCATTTGAGTTGTAGTGTGATATCGATAAGTGAGTCTTAATCTTCACTAACCGAATTAACCTGACGTCCACCTGACAATTGCATGATATCCAGGGTCAATAACGGAAGAAACCCAGGCTGGTGCGCATCGGAAGGACATGAGATGACGAAATGCAAAGAAAAACAGCATGTACCTCATAGTCGGAATCATCGCCAAATCTAAACCACCGAAATGGTCTCCAATCTTCTTAAACGCAGGAGACAACGGTCTCTCCACTCGTCTTCTCCATCTTCGACAGATAGGTACCCGATA
Organism: Armillaria altimontana; assembly: GCA_022818075.1. Lineage (NCBI taxonomy): Eukaryota > Fungi > Basidiomycota > Agaricomycetes > Agaricales > Physalacriaceae > Armillaria > Armillaria altimontana. Next base: position 250 of record JAIWYR010000074.1, on the reverse strand, counting down.
TCAACGGCGAGATAGGCCTTCTCACCCTTAACCTCAACGGCCTAGCTCAACGGGAGGGTCTTTCCCTGGTGAAACTGCCCTCCACCAGTGAAATGCTAATGACAACAGCATCGACCTCCGGTATATCCTCAATCTTACACAGTGGCTCGGTGTACCTACCTCTTCACGTCGATAAACTGGCTAAACTGGCAAGGCAAACATGAAAACAGATTGAGCAGCACCCTCGCCGTTTTCCCTAGCGATGCGACAA
>JAIWYR010000073.1:0-61239 GCA_022818075.1 Armillaria altimontana | reverse complement strand
GCATGTGGTACATTAAAGCTCTATCATATAGTATGGATATATGCTTAAAAACCAGCCAGGTTCGCGGTTCAGTCTGCCGACAGCCACATGCCCGTGTATGGACAGGAGACGGGAGTGTGATAGGTTGCAGGCCTGTAGCTACCCGGTGTATTCAATTTGTAGAGCTAGCAAGCTAATAATGTGTGTCTTATTGATTACTATTGATGATATGCACCGAAAATAGTCTGTGAGCATCAATGGGTATCCATAGGTAGCGGTCGCCAAACTGTGCGATGCCCCATTCTTAGCGAGCAACAGCCTTCCATTGATTGATTGGCTGGTATCTCTCCAAACCCGCCCAAGCCCACAGACATTTAACTGGGCTTCATCGGTGATACAAAGTTATCTGCCAACTTTCTCTGTTATACTGTGGCCAGACATCTCGCAGAGACAGCCATCCATCACATGCCAATGAAATCTACCTGTCGTGATCGATTATAACAATGCGCATCCACTGAAGCCTTGACATTGCTCAAAGACATTCAGCCATCAAACTTTAAATGTGAACATTCGGAACTGCCATCCTCGATGGCCCAAATTAGGTAGACAGAGGCATCAGCCTCGATGCTCTGCTTAGTCATCATAGTCTATTTTTAGTGCATCGAAGCGACAATTTGCATGCCTAGCAAGGATTGTACGGATATTGAAACGGCCAAGTACGCCCAATCCACTATTCAAACATTTTCACTCCATGAAACCGCACACAACCACGAATGACTATGCACCCACCAGAGCTCAAGACAAGAAATTGAACCTCAGAAATGCCCACATAATACCGATACCCTTACATACAGATCCGTTAAATTACTATTAGTGGTACAAAAGCGCAAAATGTACACATAGCCCTATAGGGCCTTAGATTACTTTAAACATGGACGCCATCATCGTCATCATCAATTTTGATGTTATAAAAATAGATTCCACTGACTAAGCTAAGCATCGAGTCCGATGCCCGTTTCCATGCACTTTTGGCCATCGGAGATGACAATCCCAAAGGGGACACTACTGATGGCCGTCGTTATGGTGCAATAGGGTCTTATCCAGTAAACCGTTGTCATCTTTGCATCATTTATATTGTATTTTCCGGTATCTTTATGAGGAACCAACCTTTGGTTATATTTCACTGTTTTTTTATTTATTTATTTTACAAAAAACACATAAAAACTCCACATTTCGAACTGGCTATTAAGACGCTGTGGCGGTTCCTTACCTCTTGTTCCCTTCTCTCTTGCATCTGGTTTCATCATCTGCTATATTGTACCCACAGTACTAAACAATGATTTTATGCAAACTCCTGTAGTTACCATGTCATTAACAGTCTACATTACCTCACAATACTCAGTTTCCTGAAACCTTTTACATATCTTTCCAAGTTTTCATCTGCAAAATGATCCTGCGCTCCTGGATGGACTCTACCCTCGCATCCTATTTCTGGCAGGAGGCTATTGCGTGGATTGGCTACCCTCCAAGACTTGAGTGTTCGTTATCTGTGTTGCTCCTTTGTATTTTGTGAGAATAAGTCTTCCTGGTTGGATTCAAATTTTACGAACCCCAGTACTTTTCTTTTTGTGATTATACAAATTCGAACTTGCCCATGACATCAAGATCAGCCGGACGGAATTATAGTCATGACAAATATGCCAGATAACCTTAAATTTTGGGTCGAGCGTTTTTAAAAGAGATCAACTATATCATTCAAACGGTTTATAATTCCGGTAATTCGAACCATGTGCACCAGTCATTGCAAAGGTGCTGTTCCCCGAAGCATTCTATAGATCCTTCAACATTTCCATCCGCAAAAAGCTGATGTCCTGCAACTCTGAAAAAGAATTAGAGCTGTTCTGTGACTGAAAGATGTCTGACATACTCGGATTTTGCCATGACCTGTGGATCTGTCAACCAACAACCTGCGCCTGATGTAACTTAGTCCCTGGCAATGTGAGTCAGGAGAGTCAAAGTACCTTGGTAATCCGAAACAAAAGCCTTCACTTTTGTAAAGTGATACTGAACATGTTGCAAAAAGCACAGAAATACCGCGTTATGATGTTTCTCGTCGGAGGCTAAGTCGATAGGCTGGGGTGTGCCATTGCATACATATTTGACAAAGTCATCTGTCGATAAAAGCCTTTCCACCAGCGCACAAAATCCAAGCCAATCCTTCGGTCTGACCGAATCGGGTCTGGACTTCATCACCACTGCAGCCTCGACAAAACGAAGATCAGGGATTGGGCCAGGAGCTGCGCCGAGCGAGGTGGCTTTGCTCAGGACCATATCGAGGCTCATGTCATGTAGAGCATTTGCCCACAACATGGTGTTTGCCTCTCAAAGGATGCATGTCCTTTCATAACCTTCGGGGGACCTCCTGGGATCTCCGCTCCTGGTAACTCCTTGGTATGGACGCTTGATACAAACGTTACCTTGAAGTGCGGGTGGAAGTGGAATTCCCTGCAACGTGACGCCGACTTGCAGGACACCAAGATGCGCGGTCTTAAAGGAGCCTGAACCAAGGCGTTTGTCAGGGCTTTCAGCCCAGTTGACGTAGATATGTCCCCTAGTTTGTGAATCAAAAGCAAAATTCGGTCTTGTGAGAATCTCAGATCGCAAGCGAGGGATACTGCAGATTTCAACCCAATGTTCCAGCTTACCTGAACGTACATAAGTATTGGCAGGATTTCAAATCGATGGACTTACCCGGTTGAGGTTGACCTTCTATGTATGTGCCTCCCTTCTCAATTAAATCCGGAATGGCATTGAACCATCTTTTGCATACGCTTGGCGTAATATCAGGATGGACCCGCTTTTGTCTTTCCTCAACATTCAGTGGGGACAGCTTCTTGGACTTAGAGAAGTGTAAAGCATAGTCATGACAGGCTCACCGATCGTTTCGACAACGATTTCGACTTGGAAGATGACTGGCTGTATCCCTGATCAAACCGGTGAGCATGGGGGAAGATCTAGACACTTTGAGTCGTACCGAAGATATTGAAGAGGGCGGTCCTGACACCATAGATACATTGGAGTCAAAAAATAGAGAGTTGTCTCCAAGTATAGTATCACTGTTATAATGGACGTCTTGCTCACTGACTTCTGAGGCGCCCTATATGCGCATATGTTAAACGTTCACAACAATGCAAAGGAAACGTCACGTACAATGGATTGCATAGGGATGGGACATCCCTTCTTCTTCCTTAAGGCTCTCTTCACAGGCGTAGACTGTATCTCCATCAGTCAACACTGTTTTTAAGGATTGAAACACTGACCGTCGGGGTAATTTCACCTCCAGCTGCCCAAATGTCATATTTGTCGGCAACGGCAGGTTTGATCACCATGAACCAGTTTTCTTGAGCGGGTTGAACGAATTTGATGCCAGCTATTCCCTTCTTTTTACTGCTGGTTGCTAGTCCTTTGTAAAACAGTTCGGTTGGTTCATCAGGATCCCCATCAAGAATTGGGCTCCACCCAGAATCCACAAGAAATCTCCAGCAACAAAAGAAAATCCTTGGACATTCGGATGATCATGAATGACAACCAGCAAGCTTTCAATGACGAGATTCGTGACATCGCTTCGAGAAGTGGCGGCTGGAAACTTCACGCCCCGTTGTATGTTCTACAACAATCAGGACTTCAAAAACAAAGATCGTAAGAAGGGACCCATACCCAGAAAGAAAGTCCCTTTTTAGTGCCATTTTCCCTCTTAACCTGAACGAAGACCTTAGCGGATTCACCAGATTGGCCTTCCAAGGCGAGTCATCGATATTTTTGTGCCTCACTTTCGTGTCGAATGTGAGCCATCGAATAACCAGTCTTTAACGAATCTTTCTTTAATCTGGATGATATTGTGACTGGCAACCTGGCCTCTGGGCAAGCCCCTAAAAGCAGTATGCAATCAAGAAAGGAAAGTAGTGTTGAGTTGAGATGACATACCTTTCGCTTTGGCATTCTTTATGCTGCGGTCGATGGTGGCGACATCGGGGATAGTGAAGACATTTCCAGAAGAAGCAAGATTTTGCTGAAAAAGCTTTAATAAAACGTCCGCTGCAGCTTCTGCTTTGCTTTTAGCCTCAAGCACTTTCTGTAGCTCTGCTCGCGATACGGATGCAACAGTCTGTAATGAATTTGCCGTCGCTAAGACAATTCTAAGTATCAACTGCCAAAGACAAAAGAAGTTTCTCACATGACGAAGCCCATTGGTCCACACTCTTTGACAATTCTCTACATTGGGAAGTAGCATCTTAGATATACCCAAAGGAGCGTCATGCAAACAACATTCATTGAGTGAAAATGAAGACGTACTTTTCTGAGCAGCGAGAGCTGCACAAGCACCACAGGTGGTCAATGTTAGTGTCTGCGTCTGAAGTCTGCGTAAAGTAGCGGGACCAGCCGCGGCGAGACAGGCTTGAACGTGAAACTTTTCTTCATTGGGCTTGAATTTGTAAGGTTCTCCTGTGGCTGAACGATTTGTACAACGTATATATTGACAATGATCCGGACTAAGGTCGGGTGAAAAGGTCATGTCAAAAGCATCTGTGCCAGCTTCCAGAATTCGACTTTGCCCGATATTAGAATAGAGCATACCTGTGCCTCCTGGAAGAACATATCGAATATAGAAGTGTGAAAGGTCTCAAACATTTAATGAATCCAATGTCTCTTCAGCCAGCAGAGGTCTCCATCTTCCCGCAAGATAGCAGTTAAACGGAGCTGCTAATGTGCACCCGGCCTGGGCAACATGTTTTTCGACGATATTCAGGACATCATGTACGGTAAGACTACCGTCTACCCCTGAACGAATGTTACGTCAAATCAAAAACACGCATTTTTGTGTAACTTACTAAGAGGCAGAGTACGAGGAGCAACCCCTTGGATAAAGATTGTAAAACTGGCACGTATTTTCTGAGGTGCACCAGAAAGTTTTCCGTCCGACACAGGGCCTACAAAGAGGAAGCGTTAGTACTCTTTACAAAATCGCAGTGTATGTATTAGGTACCAGAGCAAAAACATCGCGAAGTGAACATAACAGTGTGTCCTGCTGATTTGTGAGCCTCCACATCCATTTCAGACTCGGCGAACCTTACCAACGTGAAACAGAATTCCAATAACGATGGAGGGTGGAAAAGTTGGTCTCAACTTCGTTCAGGGTTCGAATAATGTCGAGATTGAGGAGATGGTAGAGAGATATAATCCTGTTCTCTCTTTCTTATAACAACGACTGTGGGAATGTCGTCATCATTGCCCTTTCTATTTTTAAGAATTTGGAAAATTCTGTTGCAAAAGGTGTTCATTGTTATTGCTTTTTTGGATGGTTCATTCTGTCACCGATCATAAAGGCAATGACGCGCCGCCGACATCTTCACACCGATTCTATGTTTATTTTGAAAAGCAGGAGAAATCTGATTCGTACCTTGGTTTTCATCAGAAAACTCGTCAATCACTACACGGGTGGTGACATCTTTTCTCCGATTTTTTTTGTTTCAAAACCAGCCGTCAAAGCCAGAAACTGTGCATCAAATTTTAGGAGGGACTGCTTCCATTCTATGTATCACGTGTAGCAGTCGGGTTTCCAATAGTCCCGAGTTCCACAATGTTCTGTTGAATTCAAAGGTCCAATCTCCCGGAGTGCTTCAATAGTTTGGGTTGCTCAGACTTTCTTTGACTATGTTAAACATGCCTAATCAGCACCTGCCGCTGGGTAAGTTCCAACTTTCCTGATTTTTGTGTAGATTGAACAAAAAGTAGTCCCAGAGGAACTTATTAGGCCTAGATTGGAGGAGCTGTGGAGGATGGAAGGGGGTATAACCGATATTGTTTTGTGCGACAAATTACAAAAGGTTTTCAACACATCAAAGTATACCTTAGGGTAAGTTCAACTTTCTAAAGACTTCATATTATTTACGTTTCTTCCCCAGTTTATCCAGTTTCAAAAGGATGAGGAAACACATGGGGTTTTTGAGTACAAGGCAGCAAGACCACATGGTAGAAACCATTACAGAACCTATCGAGGAGTTGAGGGAGCGTTTCCCAAAGGCAGGATACTTTGAATTGAAAAAACATTTACGAATCGACCACAGGCTACGTGTCTCTAGGTTTGTCTTCTAGTAGTAGCCAGCCACTGAGACGCCTTCCTTACATCCCGGCAGAGACACAATCAAGGAGTGGAGTTATGCTAACGAGCCTAAATCTGTCACAAGACGACTCAGAAAGGACATGGTCCAGAAAGTGTTCTATTGTGCTGGTGTTAATGACTTGTGGTGTATAGACCAACACGATAAGTGGAAATACCAATTTGGTCTCTGTCTTCACGCTTGTGTCGACCCATTCAGCGGTGTCCTCAAATGGATGAAGATATGGTGGAATAATTCGAACCCAGTTTTGATTTGCAAATATTATTTGGACGTGGTAGAAGCGAATAGATGTAAGCGCAAAACAATTCCTTCATGTCTTCAAACTCAGGAACTTTTTAGACGGCCCGCTTATAACCCAAAGCGACGTCGGTAATGAAAATGGAAATGTAGCTCGGGCTCAGACTTTCCTGAGACAATGGGCTGATCCAGAGTTATACAATACTGTACAACATCGTTGGATGGCAGAGAAGATGAATATTCCCTCCGAGATAGTTTGGAGTGTACTCCGCACGACATTTAGCTTCAGCTACGAGGGCCTGCTGCAACATGGTGTGGACCAAGGATGGTATGATCCTAAGGTACCTTTGGAAGCGTAAGTATCTATTTTCAGGTGGATATCAGCTAACAGTTAAGGCAGTTTGGTCTTTCGTTACATTTTTATTCCGTGGCTTCAACATGAACTCGACGAGTATGTCGTAAAAAATAACACAACCAAGAAGAGACACAATCGAAAGATAGCCCACCCAAATGGCGTCCCGCTGCTCATCGAGCAGGCTCCGGAGCGATTCGACGCTCAAGATTACAAGGTAAATCTCGAGGTGATCTTTTTCAACGACATTGTGAAAGTCTATTCTTAGGTTACTTTCAGTCCTGAATCTATTCAGACTGCCAGACAACTTTACGCACCAATTGATCATCCCGTGCTGGAACTCGTACCTGAATCTTTTCGACAATGCGCCGAGGAGTTTATGAACGAGCTAGGGAATCCCGAAATAAAGCAAGACTGCATCTGGAATATCTATCTTGCGCTTCTGGGAAAGTTCCATGCTCATAGAATCATTGCAGTAGACGAATGGGATATATTCTTCGATGATGATTGTTATGAAAAAACACAGTCCGACCCAAACCAGAGACAAGGCACCGTACATATCAACGGTCTCAATCCTCTGGTTATCGCAGGCAAGTCGACTCACATGTTGATACTCCTTTCATAACCTTAATAAATGGCACTCAGACCTTCAGGACAACGAAGTTGAAGGGAATGGAAGCACATTATCGCACAAAGAGAGCGATGACTCGGGTGAGGAGGAGTTTGAAATATCAGGAGAGGCGCCTAATTTAGAGATGTCCCTCACAAACTTTATGCAACACATGGGAGTGTAGAGTCGCAGACACATTGTAATGCAGATTCAGACTTACAGACGTGGAGGAATGAAAATATCCTTACATGATACAATAGTGCATTTTCGCCATGCTCAAGTTAACTTATGATCGGAACTGAGTGATCCGAAAGATATAATGCAACGTCATTCTGGTATACATGAAAAAGATTTTAAGCAATGACGAGCATGTCTAGGAGTATACAAATTTAGGTGTCTTGAACGATTTCGATAGGACTGTCCCCTGAAGCAACATCTCGGGGGTGTGTTGTCATATAAGCTGACCATCCTTTTGAAAGTTCCAAGATCTGATGGGTTAAACGTTCCCTCAGGGTGTTAACTTTGTCGACTTGCCAGACCAGGTTTCTACCGGTTGTAAGGTGTGAAGGTGATTTCGACTGGAGGGTATACACAACGTCATCAATACATAGTGGTCAATGAGAAAGAACTTACCAGGAGTTTATGGTACCTTGATGGCTCCGACATGAATGTTTCCGCAAAGTGTAATAAAAATATACCACAGTCGTAAGAATTCTTCTGCCGCGGCACCTGTACAATGGTAAGCTTCCTGTGTGTGTCCATTATGACGCTTACGGAGGTGGATTGTGTGATAGGCTGCATCTTCGTCTGCACTCCTTTCTTGTCAGATGCCTCAAGTACTAGGAAGTTGCTCAATGCCGTCAAGGTATCCTGATGTTCCGAGCCCAGCGAATCAAGTGTAAAAATCTGGGTACTGAAATATCACCGTCAACAAAGCGCGTCAAATGTCACATGTAAATACTCTTACACTTCCCCTGTGGCAGATCCTTTTCCAGTGTCACTCCTTTCTTCAGCTTCAACCAGAGTCTCCTTCTCGGGTTCACCTGGCAGAATCATACAGCCAGGATTGCAAATGATAGCGAGATACCAATGGATGCTAGGAAAGCTCATGTTGATTAGTCTCTGAAATACATGATAATGACATACCCTTCGTGTATCGGTATGATCAAGTATGTCTTCGCAAAGATATCGATCTTGGATGTCCAACACCGCACGTCATCATATTTTCTAACACCGTGTTTGAATACATCCGTGGTGACATGAAAGACAAAAGCTATCACCTTTCGAATTTAGGAAACCAAAACGGACTGAAGATATAAATGTCTTTGTTAATTGCAAATTTATCTTGTCCCAATTGCTCTTGCAAAAGCCTACAGAAAGTTGTGAACAGGGGGTAAAAGACCTTGAGAAATACGTACCGTAATCCAAACTCTATGAGGTTATCATTGAGGTAGACACCCGGTTTCAAGCGATCAAAGTCTTCTCGTTTGATGCTCACCCCACCAGTGATGCCCCAAGGATATTCCAATATCCTATGGGAATTGTTAACAGAGGTCTGCAGAAAATAAATGTTACGAACAACTCTTCAGGATCAATTGTTCCTCCCTCCCCAACATGTTCTTGCGAACTGTCAGGTACAGCAGCATTGCTAAGAAAAGCTTGGAAAATATGCTTCATTATTGACAAGAGATGCTTACTGGCTACGAGGCTTCTTACTTCGATGGACCTTGGAAATGGCTGAACCCTGCATTTGTCAATTCAGTCAAGTGGTATTGCTTGATAGATATGCGGACCGACCTTGGCCTTTCATTTCAACGATCCGCTCAGGCCAGTGTGAAAATTTGCAAGGGTAAATGGCTGAGAGTTCGATCTCGAATGGGAATCGCGAAAGTCTCCTTCATCGTCCGATGACGAATCAGATGACTCCGTTGAGTCTTCTTCATCGATCTCCGGAAACAGGGAATGGGGAGTGGGGTTTGACGGCTCTGGTAGTGGTCAGTCAGTGATTACACTGTTGCACCTGTGAACATACTCCATATCTTGAAAGGATATTCCTCCATCGTATACATATGGGAATTGATAAACGACGTGTCGGAAACAATGATGGGAGTTAAGAGACAAAAAATGATGCGGTTCCAACGCATGCGCTGATCGCCGAATAACATGATATACGTAATACCCCTTGATGGAGCATAAAACCAAATTCCAACTTCAGATACTTAAAGAAGTTTATCTAGGACCATCTCTTCGGCGCCAGTGAGCAAAATTTGTAACAGCTGCAATCGGGATGCCGTTACACAAATATGTCCACCTCTGGAAAGATCTAGACTATCCTGTGGACTGATTCAGGTTTTATAATAGGTAAATTGCTGCCAATGACATACTAACAATTCTTTCAAAGTTAGGCCACATGAAAACCCCAACAGGCATCAATCCCCGGACTACACTGATGAACAATGATCTTTAAGGAAACACTTAAATCACTGAAAATAATGGGCACACAGATAACAATTTCTGACCTTGAAAATGTCCGACGTGTGTGCTTCGAAGTATATCTTTGGAAGAACATATAACGCAGCATGTGATATACTGAGGAAGATACATTGCGGCGTTGTTTCGACTTCATTTCTTCCAGAATATCCCAGTGTTTATAATAGCACCAAACAGTTGCCATACAGCAACACTGCTGGCTGCAGTCAGGAATGAGAATTGTAAATAATGAAGTCGACCTTAGCTGCTGCAGAACCACTGAAGAGCCAGTGAGGGGTGAGAGTTAGATAAATTGGTTCATTGTATAATTTAGGTAGTTAGACTCACCAAGTGACCCTTAAGCTTCTCCCCAAAGTGAAGAAGGTGATTCAAGGTGGCTGTGCTCCTCCATGCGTTTGGAATTTGAAATAAAGTCATCCATCTCGATGCTTTGATGACCTAATCCATCAACATCTAGAGCTATATTTGGCAACTGGGTGACTTTTAATATGTGTGTGCTCCTCAATGCGTTTGGAATTTGAAATAAAGTCATCTGTCTCGATGCTTTGATGACTTAATCCATCAACATCTAGAGCTATATTTGGCAACCGGGTGACTTTTAAAATGCATAGGAACGTAGAACAGGAAGAAAGGACAAGATATGGACAAGTAGCAATATCCCACCATACGCTGGCATGTAGGATTAGGTACAACACATACCAACAGGATTCAAAAAAAAACTGGGTAACTGGAAGCTAGTAGTACAGATGCACCAACGCCAGAAAGGAAAGTAGAAGGCAAGTCATTAAGCTTGGTCAATATCACCCATTGGGCTTAAGTGCAATCGTTATTCCGTGCCTAGCCCGGAGATATACGTTGTTCCTCCAATCCGCAGTCATCTCACGAATCATGTGCTACGTCGGCTTGAGGTCCAGTACCAAAAGAACAGGAACAAAATTCCCAGTATCCCCCAACTGATACTGAACAGTATCCTATTCACCTGTGGACCAGTGTACAGTCCAAAGATAAGGAAGGTGCTGACGAAGAATACTGTCCTGTTCATTGGGAAATTTGAATGAATTCAACTTCAAATACATACGACATACCCCCAGTATAGTAAGCCAAATGGTAGACCTTGAACAACAGCAATGTTTTCCAAAGTATCGCAGTTGTCACAGAATCTATGGTTTATTTGGCACTATGCACACGTATGTCAGTTGGCAGGGAATAAAGAGTCATTGGACGAACAGAATCTGAAAATGACACCTGCAAGATGTCCTGATGCTTGCGTTGTAGCAGGAAAGCAAAGGTAAGGCTTCCAAGGCAAGCAACCACGGAGAGGTACAAAGTTATTTTGATCCCCGACGTATTCGGGCCAGTGTCCACAGACTGGATCGCAAGGATACCAACATCAATGGCAATAAGGACCGTACACTTCGATAGATGTCAAACCAAAGTCCACACAGGGTCACTTTCAGACTTACATATACGGTCAAGTCTGAACACGTCTTCTGAACTGCAGAGGAAAATTGATTCCATGCCCAGCGAGAGACAATGCCATCGATTGACATTGTTTCAATCGCCAATAGATGCCTTCATGGGGCACTGAAAAGGAGCAAACTAAGTATGCAGAATCTTCTAGATACCTTCCGCAGTGCGCTATGGAATATTGAAACTCCGCTGTTCAGTCGAACGGCTTGTTCCCCATGAAGATTAGCATACTTCTCCTCCGCTGGGATATGAATATTAGCGGTTACATCTTCATAAATTTGTATAAGATTCACTGAAATGCTTCATTAGAATGAATATAATCCTGCACACTCCTGGCGCATTTTGAAGGTCGGGTATTCCGGAATTTATTATGTCCAACATCATCTTTAATTCGTCCGGTCCATATGATGCAGTAGATGAGGCCGATATTAGATGATCTGGGCTTAGGATGTCAATTCTGTCAACTATTGATATGGAACTTACTCACCACTGATGCCATGAAGAACCATGTCCTTCAATTCATCCAATACAGCTTGTCCTGGACATGACAGAGAGGGATATAATCCGTGGTGGTGCCTGGAACACAGATGAGCTAGGAAAAGATCGAAGTATCGAAGTACCAATATTGAGCAGTCATTGCATATCCTTGGATGACGTTTAGATCATGAATCATAACAGGTCAATGACAGTACCAATATGCACCTCCGACTGAATGCCCTTCATGTTAAACAACAAACTCTGGGATGGGTTCATTTGTTCCGGCCAGAAGATGACCCATGTCGGATGATACGTGAGATAGTACTCGCAAATGTGGTTGCCTGCGCCATCCAGGACGATGTCGAGGACGAGGTCGATGTTTGCAGAACAAAAGAGTGCGTCGGTGTAGTGGATAGATTCCCAGGAGGTACAGATATGCCTTAAGGCTTTATTGACTATCGTTAAAGTTGGGTCATGTGTGAGATTAGCATCTGTGACTACCGTGCAGTACTCGTGCCACAACTCAGTTCCTCCGGAAGTAAAAAATGAGCAAAGCACGTACCTGTTCCCTCCGGCTGTAATATCGACTGCCCTCAGGATGAACATGACTTGTCCATGCTAGTAAAGAGGGACTGATGAAGATGATATTATCGATACGAAGTATTCAATGTGTTTGACCCACACTGTGTATGATAATTTTTGCGGAGGAATGGTGTATACTGCTTCACGCTGTTTGCTGCCTATTTTTCAGAGTTAAAGTCCAAATATAGATCGCAATGGCGTACACTTTCACAGTACGGCGATACCGTTTGTGGTCGGTGGGGAGAATAGGATGCACAGGTCGTGCAGGAGTGGGAGGAAAAGGCGCTTGAATACAGCTCATGAGGTGTCGGATTATTTGATTGTAATGCAAACAATGCTGCGAAAAAACATTTTCTTCCATGTGTATAATTATTTGGAGAATTGACATGATTATCTCAGCCGCGTTCTGGAACCAGAAAGGGCTGTGACAGGAATGGGGTGGGTCATGTGACTGTAGCGTGACTGTAACACATTCCCTTGATTACATCATACATCATCCATCTCGATGCTCGACATCGCTTTGTGGCAACGAAGAATTCAAGATACAAGAAAGACGCTACTACCGGTCAAATATATATACCCGACTTGTGGCCTAAATGCACACCGAAATTGATCCTTTCAAGTTCTTGAACCATTGTAGGCATTCCAAAGGGCAATTACATTAAACCTGAACACAATAACCAGGTGTATTCGAACTGTGAGAAACGGCTCATCTACTTTACTTTAAGTTACTTGAAGTGAATGCAGGACAGTCACTTACTGTCCATCGCACCGATTTTTGAGATTTTTGAGTGACACTTGTACGTGTTTCTGAAACTTTTTCAGCCCCTCTTGCCACCTCTCTCTGCCAGTTGACAACAATTATCATGAGTCAGAGATATTGTGAAAAAGTGGCTACAAACCTGAATGTTTTCAAAGTCAATGTTTCTTGGCGTTTAAGCCAACAGATGGGAGCGGTGTCTGATCCCATGTCTTGGCAGCGCAAAATTGGGAGTACTCTAGAGACTGACTGTTATCGGGAGATGATAAGTGTTCTTGACGTCGAACGTGCTTGTGAGGATTTACAGAAATTGCCCATACCTGCAGGTACGTGAACAGCATGTCAACCTGTTAAGCGACCGGGAAATGACACTGTCCACACGCCGATGAAAGCACTTCACTTGTCCTGAACATGATGTCATCATGCGGGTCATTCTTTTGTCTTATATGATCATTTGGACGTGTCCACAATGGAACTTCACGGGCAACAAAATCTGCATCATCACTTTACAGGGCATGCGCTCTGTTAAATTCATCGAAAGGGAAACAATACAGCGACTACCTCATGGTGAATGCCAGCCTGAATTGGGATGGGGGTGATGTATTTGTATTCTGTAAGTAACTTTGAAAGGTGACAATCAGGGCAAGCAAGGGTTCATTATGTTTGGGCCATTCCGTGGTGGGCGGATGCGTCAAGTTGTTGGGTACAATGGAAAATCATCGATCTTAGGGAATTTCGCACACAGGATACAGTTTTAATGCATGTTAGTACATGTCTGCTTTGAAGCCAGGCAAGTCTGGTTTGATTTCGCACTTTCCTTCGCAGCCAAGAACCTACAGACATTGCACCTGACAATCCTATGGCGGCTCCACTAAATGTCCGATGCGGACATCGCACAAGATATCAATACACTATGGCGGAGGCTCGGACGTAGGCCCCGTATAAGGAAGCAAAGTATGGAGCTTGACTAGGAAAGCGCAAATAGGATCCATACAAATGCCTCTGTATCATCGACAGGACACACTATTCCCTCGTCCGTTTGGTTACAGTTGCGATAATAATCACGCTTTGTACACTGCACCGATGATTAATTTACATCACCTTGTCTATCAGAACAATCGTGCAAATTGCCTTGATTGGGTTCGAAGGACATGGCTCTTACATTTCAGTCGTTCACACTCGGGAGAAGAAAACCTCCGTCAAGGGTGTGGTTCTTTCTCCGTGCCGGCAGGGTAACTAAGCTAAGGATCTTGGCAGCGGAGAAAGTCAGAACCATGCATGTAAACGATGTTGTGACCAGGATTCTATCCTACATTGCAGGACTAGATATCTTTCTTGCTGTCGAAACATGTATATTTCCTTGGGCTGACAAATCCAAATTGTAGGGTACGTTCCAGAACCACTTCTCTGTCAGGTTTGCAGGGAAGACTAAAAGACCCTTACACGTGTTGTACAAGATGACAGCCTTTAGCCCGATTTTGCGGTCTGGACTTCGGGTCAGGGTGGGCCAAGCTGTTGACAGCCTCTTGAAGGCGGAGACTTCACGCATCCGATTGTCGAGCTATTGCAGCGCTGACCTTCATAGGTTTCACTTGTAAAGCCCAAGGAGCAGTATGTGACAGGTTTGGTCATAGCAAATTCTCGCATGGCCCACTCTTATAGGTGCTCCTATGAACCTCATCTGCCGTCTGTGACTTACGTTGAGCGCAGGAGTGAATTTCAAGACGTCAGACAAAAGACCGCTAAGGAAGCAATGTCTGCCAAAGAAGTAGCTCACCTTGGAAACATTGGAAAGTACTATATGGCTGTGCACGAGATCTGCCCCTACTACTACTCAGGCCTGTCAACTTGATTACAACATTAGAAGTCACTGCTAAAAACCTTGCCAGTCGAAGGAGGCTGAAAACCAAGTACCATACCTGATATTGCACACATCTTATTTGAACGGTGTGGTTATAAAAATTCATTGTTTGATATCATTCTGGATATGGACTTTTTGTATCTATCAATCTGAGATGTCTCCGCCAATTTAAGATGGTGTCTGAATAGGCGGTATACATTTGACGTACCTTCCAACATTGTGCCGATTGGAAGGGGAAGAACCGGTTCCATAATCTCCGTGCCCATTCTGACTTCTACGTCTCTACTCATCCACCTGGGCAGGGATTGGTCACTTCGATCCCGTTCTGGAAACATCCTGCTCCGCTGAAGAGTTTTTGACTGGAAGGTTGGTGCCGGTCCCGGCCGAGCTGATGTCAAATACAAAATTAAATCAATTACTACATGAGTCCAAAATAAACATTTAAACTCCAGCAATTTGAAAATGTCGAAGGTGAGGAAGTCTCCGGGGTCATGGTGCTATATATGGCAAGAGCAAATACCTACAAATACCGGTTATTATCATAACCGGAGCATACCAGTCCTGTATTCCGTACTGTGGCTATCAATATCGGGGAAACCTTGATCAATGACATCGCTGAGTTCCAAATCGAGACAGGAGTGTTTGCCGAAGTCTGTGCCGGTAACACCCCCGTCTTACTCTTCGACCACGACACAATGTTCTACCGGAGTCAACTTCAATGGGTATTTCTGGCCTGCTTGGTGAGTTTTGTCGCTCTTTCTTATGCTTATTTTGTCTAATTTCAGAAAAATTTCCAGCATCTATCAAGACCTCACAATCGCTCCCCATGCAAGCCGTTTTTTCCGAGGTCGACGAGCAGCATCCGTCTTCTCCCGGGAGCCTGATCTTTTCGTGTTTGGATGGGACAACGTTGAAGGACGCGAGGAGGCGTGTTGACTTGCCTGAGATACATGCGGTCGATAGGCATTCGGTGGGTACACATTGCATCTCCTCTACCCTGTTTCTCATCCTCTCCTCCTTAGTCTGGTTTCTCCACGCCACGCCGGTTTTTCTTTTGTGCTGCAACGCTGTCGAATTTGAAGACCATGCTTCGAGAAGGATAGGGAGGGGACTAGGACAACGCGACCGGAGAGGATGTGCCGGGACTGACTGGACGTCGAAATTAGCTGCCAATGGGATGTCATCCACATCAAGTGCGTGGACATCCACCTATGACCTCTCTCCCTTCCCATCCATCACATCCCTGCTGGCCAACTGGCACCACACCCGCCCTGTCCACTACTGCATGCGATAGCGCCATCCCTCTACGAAATCTCTCGATGATTTACGGACATCTTGAGTCCATGAGTAGACCTTGAAGGATGAGAGCACGATGCAGGGACAGGGCAGGACTAAAGGTCGGTGGGTGGGTGTTCGAGTTTTGGCCGAAGACGATGAATCATCTTCCAGCAAGCAAGGTGTTGATGTCAGGGAGGTGGACGTCTCCTACCCATCACCACCCCTCGCCTACCCTCTCCCTCCCTCTTCCGTGCCCATCTCCAGTTCTTTTTCTTCATCTGCTGTCCTGTGCACCATATGAGCTCAGCTACATCGTGGGAGGCAGACTTTAGTGGTCCGATTTTGCCTTGACGCTGTATATCGATGTCCGCCGTGTCATCAAAGTAGTGGAGTATCTTTAGAACGTTCAATGTTTAGCACTGAAGTACAGGTTCGCAAGATAGGTACGTCTTTTTGACCACCACAACCAGTACTTTCGCTAACTATTTAAGTGCAGTGTTGGCTTACCTTCAATGTTCAAACTTCGCAATTCACCTTCAAGCTTCAAGCTTTGTCGCACGTGTATTATTGGACGGGGACTTTTGTGCCTGCACGACGCATTGATATCTGGCGAGCAAGGAGTCAGGGACTCTTCAACAATGGAAATGTGTAGCTCCGAGATGCCCACAAACAAAGTACGTTGCTGCCCTGTCATTGACTGCCTTCCTCACTACTTATCTTTATCCTGCCGCCTAGCTCGAAGACAACGGCCCCATCACGGCCGGAACCTATGCACCGTCACGACTTATTGATGTCCGGTGAGCTAGGGCATGATATCGAGGTAGCAACACTGTGGGAAGCACGGAACTCAGAAGCTACGGAGTACAAGGTGTGTACCTACGACATGATAGCTGCTATTGTAGCTAACATGATAGGCAGACTTGAAGTCGAACATTTCCAACGACTGTCAAAGACTCCTTGGACGATGATATTGCACCGCTACAACGTATCGACGTCCGGTGAGCACGATGTGACGGCAAGGCGAGTAGGAGTCTAACAATTCATGCACTTCAAGAACCAGTACCGGGGAATACGCGACGGTACGTTTTCGTACACCAATCTTTTCTGTTCGTTCTGTGCTAATGCCATTACATCTAGCCCCCGAGCACAATGAAAATCATGAGTTTCCGATTTCATGAGAACTCACCTCGCATTTTTAGGCTCATCTCGACCCTGCATCAAATTCACAAAAGAAGTCGACTACCCTACGTCTATGATCAACCCCATTTATCCTGTCGCAGCTGATTAAATAGACGCCCTTTCCTGAAGGCGACTCGGGGTTGGAGAACGGTGTGAGGTGCTTGACTTGGGTTCTGCTATCTTCGACCTGGAAATGGTGAGCTGACTTTCCTTTAATTTGCGGAGCAGATGCTGACTTGCTACTATTCTAGCTTGACATTCATTCCGCAACAGCAGGTTCTCTGATCCTATGAATTATGATCCTTCGAGTTCTGACCCTCAGCAGATTTAAGACTCTTTTTCGGTTTGACCGTGGGAAGTGCAAGTGCGACTTTGAAACCCAACCCTTTATTCTTCGACTTTTAAGTCTCCTTGTAGTTAGATCGTATACTGTAGTGCCACGCTCCTGCTTTCCGATTCTCTATTGCCCACCTCGTCGAGATATCAAGTCGCTCACACAAAATGATCACTGATTTCCATCCCAATCTTCTGGAACTTATCCCTGCACCACATTTGGATGCTGATTAATTTCGGAGGTGAATTTCCCTACAAATGACAACGTTGCCCATGTGCTATGTTGATGTCGTTGAACGAGTCCGAGCCCTGAATGATCTTGCATCAATAGCTGACATTTATCCCATAAACGAAATAGTTACTGAACGCCAAGAATTTGTCTCAACAGTTCGATGAATTCCACTCGACAGTGAAACAAAGGATACAAGGTTCAAAAGCCTCTTGCAAAATATTGTTAGCGGTGAATCAACTAACAGACAGCTCTTCCATTCATACTTATTGTATGGAAAATAGATCGAAGAGTCTATTCCGCTAAATTTTGGGGCTTCGGAGTAGGAAAATGCATTCTGCTCGCCACGGTTCGATCAACCGAGCACGGATCTAGTGGCTGGTTGCCTTTGCCTCCAACCACCAGCGCGCCCTCGTTTGTTTATTCAACAGCCTTTTTGTGTGGGTAAAAAGTGGGTACTTCCTGCTTGAATGTTTACTCGTTCTTTTTCTTAGCTCTTTAAACATCTTCTAGTCCTTAGAGCCCGTAAGCTAGCAGGCTTCAGTTAGTGCAGTGTCAGTAGTGCCTCACCATAGCCACGTCGTGCACCAATCAGCTCGGAATTGGTGGACAAACGGTATGTCTTATTAATTGCAGTACTTATTGGTCTATTAACATACGCTTAGCTCATCTGGCAGCATCGAGAGCCCCAGAAAGCATGTGTTTTGCCTTCTCTCGCGCGCATAAGCCATCGGGACTCGGGTGGGATAGCACTGCCTATCGAACCGTTGACAATGACCCCTTGACACTTCCGATGCGACTGCTACACCACTTGTTTATGACACGACCCATTCCCACCCATGATTACCCCAATACGAACTTGCTGCGACTGTCAATCTGACTTACGCATATCGGCCATAGTCGCCGTTTGGCACGCTATCCTGGCATGTCAATGACCTGGGATATCCCTGGAGATCTGAAATTGAGCCCCATCTCGCAGCGGGAGGGTACCTGGAACGCAAACCCAACCACAGCAGGTGATGACAATGGCTAGGATGGTGACGACAATGATGGGAGAGCAGGGTACTTTGAGCACAAAACAGGGGCATCGTATATGATGGTGTAATGTTCTGAACCAGAGGGAAGACATGGGATGAGAAGTGTAGAAGGCTACGAGCGAGATGACAATCGGGCCACCAACGTCCAATGACTGCGGCGGTCGCCAACGATGTGTGCTGCGAACAAAAGCAACTTTACTCCACTCCCCCAGTTTTCCATTTTGCATGCCGTCGCATGCACGACCCTCGTGTGCTGCCATTGTGTGCAGCGAGAGGCTCAATGAGACTCTGCCAGCACGCACGCTGAGGTTTTCCGTCCATTTCACTGGGTGTCGCACGCTCCAAAAGGAGAAAAAGAATAAAGAAAGAAAGATTTCGGACCAAGTTTGCGCCCCACAAGTGGTGACCCCGACTCAGCGATTCAACAGCCTCGCGGCCTCCGCCAAATGCTGGGGACACCTCCGTTTTGGCGTACACAAATTTACAGGTCTCATACCATCCTGCAGCCATTGAATTATCACGTCATAAGTCTTCTGCACGGACTGCACCGCTGGAAGAATGCATTTGAAGTACATTTCTTGATCCAGAAGGCTCACATACGATGCAGATGGTGTTACATTTCATCAATGACAGCCTTTGAGAGCCTTGGGCAGCAAAATATGGCAAAGTGTTGGGGGTGTATTTGTGACAGAAGTACAATTGATTTTTCTAAGCAGATTTTGAGTCCCAATTTTACACTTTCTGGGGGGAAAGCCTTGTTTTCATGCATTTAATGTGTAGTTCCTCTGTTGTTTTCCTCCGAAGTGCCATGTTCTTAAGTGAGAGGACCACAATACCTGGTCTCAATGACTAATGGGTCAGTAAGTGTATTTTGCATGTCAGAGATTGAAAATTGTGCAGCAAGGGAAGATATATTATATAAGTGCACAGATTGAATTTTAGGAATTAAATCATGCATGTAGAAACAAATTATGAGTAGGGAGCAACAGCAAGAAATGTCACAGCAGATAACTCCAGGCCGATGGCAGATAACATAGGGGCTATTGGCAGATAACATAGGCAGGGATTTACCCTTTTCATGATTATCTGCTCACACACCTGGTTTTTCGTTCCCATGCTTTAATATACTATAAAACACACTCTATTCGCACTATATACAGAAGATCCTGAGTAAAGGTGAAGAAACAGACCCATGAAAAATCTGCGAAATCGTGGGATATTGCTGCCCAATATGGGCATGGCAGATAACTGGCAGATAACTACCCAGCGGAACTGGCGGTAAACCCACACTGATGCCATCTTGCCTCTATGTATTTATTTATGAACATATTTTTATACACTTTCGTCCACTGTTTTTTGAGAGAGCAGCAAGTTTGATATCAATTGGACTCGGACGGTATTCACGATAGGCAACATTTTTCATGTGCAGCTCCACTTCTACTGGCTGATGGGTTCTTAAATTACCTTCTAATGCTCTTAGGAGACAGGAAGAGCAAAAACTAATGGAGCGAAACACTGATTTCTGGCGGCCAAGTCTGCAAATGTCATCAAAATGCAATGTGACATGCCTTCTGCAAGGGTGCATGTTGGCCATGATGATGCCTTGAACCTCTTTCCTTTCGACCACCATGAGCAGCATGGAAATTCCAGACGAGAGACAGTCAGAGTCATTTTATACCCCATCTTTATAAGAGCCACTGCTGATGTCCATAGCCATAGATCGGGCTGATACATTCATAGTGAGTGGAGATCTGTCTCTTCAAAACTGGACTCTACCTCATTGTATAATTCTTTTCATACAGTCAACGTTCACAGGCCTCCACCTGATGTTCAACTACCCCCTTCCTCTAAGATCAAGATCAAACTTGTCGCTGGAGGCAACATTCAAAGGTTGTCCATCTTGAAGGTTAAATCTAACCTGCTGGCGATAGTCACCTGGATCATTGATGTGTGAGTGCTAATTGGCACATTAATTGTGATAGCATCTAATCATGTTTGTTGTGGTAGTGGTGACCTCAGCGATTTGACAAAAATTGAATTTGAGCTCTACAATTGTAGATCTTTTCATCTGCCCAAAAAACTATTGATCAGATGCACGAAGAGTACAAACATGTCTGACCTAGTTAAAGGAGGTTGGTAGTCATCTTTTCCATGTATTACTGATGCTGATTCTGTATTCAGCACCTACAATCTCTGTTTACAACAATGCAACTCTGTGACTGAGGATATGGACCCTCAATGCTTATCAAATCAATATCAAAGAGGCTGTGGAAGACAGTGTTAATGCTACCAATGAACCTCGGACCCCATCCGAAGGTGCTAGGGAATTTTTACAGGTTCTGCAAGTAGCCGGGGCAATCCTTGATACAGTATCAGAGGTAAGTGTTTTGCAGCTTTATGTGGGGCAACTGATAAGACTCCGGCGATAGATTCATCCTATAGCTCAAGCAACTGCGGGTATTCTGTCATTCGGACTCAATGCAAGTATATTCCATTTATGTTAGAATAGTACTAACCATGCATTCCACCAACAGACATATAAGAAGCAAGCAAAAACAGATGAGCTTGTTTTAAAGCTGTGCAGGACCATGAAATTGATTCATGAAGTGGCGAACAGCAAGCGTGCCTTACAGAAGCAAGGGGATCTTACAGGAATCTATAATTCTATGTTCGAGAAGATGTTTGAATGCTGTGTATTCATCAACAATTACGTGAAGAAGAGCTTTCCCGGTACGATCAAACAACATCCCACTTAAAACATAGATCCTCACATCACTTTGATAGGGAGATTATCCATTCTCAATGCCTTGGACATGGTCACAAAATATCAGGAAGAGTTTAGCAATTTCAAGGAGGATCTCAGTTCTGCTCTCATAAAGAATACACATTTCATGGCCAAAGAAATTCTTGGGACTGTCAGTGAAACTCATCAGACTGTTAAAAAAACTGATCAGGGTGTCGATGTGCTGAGTATGTATTTGAGCATACATATATACACTGGAACTCAATGGCAACTATAGATGTGAAGAGCCTACTTAAAGCACTTAAACTGCAGTCACGTGACATATTCAAGCCCAAACCTCCATGCCAGATAGGTACACACATTAAAACAATTGAAATCCTCGATTCCTGGATTAAAGATGGCCACCCCATCAATCATGTGCTGTGGTGCAGCAGTTTGGCTGGGACAGGGAAGAGCTCACTTGCAGGGACACTTCATGCTAAATTTGTGGAGGGAGACCAACTCCAGGGCCGTCTGGGTGCCTTCATTCATTATGATCATGCCGTACAATCTCCAGACATGTTAATAGCATGCCTGATTCCATCTATTGCACTCTCATTGGGACAGCTTGATGAATGGATCGGGCATGCTATTGCTAAAGTCATACATGACTCTCTGGGTATCCAGAACACTCCTGCAAAAACCCAATATGAAAAACTCCTGTACAGGTCTTTGAAGAGTGTGCCAGAACTGGTCCAAGAAGGACCTTTGGTCATTATCATTGATGGTCTAGATGAATGCAGAGATCTGGTGATCTCAGACTTGCATTCTGATGACAGCAATGGTGTTCAGCAGGGAGATCGCAAAGTGGTGGAAGAGGTGTTAACTGTTCTATTCAAAGTATTTCAAGACCTCACATTCATGCAACTCATTGTGTTCAGCCGCCATGTTAATCCCATCACAGCAATATCTGAAATGCAAGGCAACATTGTAGAATCCTTCCTCTTGAACAAATCATCAGATCCTATTCTCAAAGATATGGAACTTGTCATCAATGATCAGCTGGAGAAAATTGGAGGTACCTTTCATGATGTATTGGGGCATCATCCAGATGCTGCACAGATTCTGGCATCAAAGGCAAATGGACTATTCATCTGGGCCATCATTGCCTGCCGATACTTAACAACATGTAAATCTGAAGAAGTGCTGATGCAGTTACTGAGGATTGATCCTTCAGATAATGCAGCAGAACATTCAGACAAAAATTGACTGGGAAGCGGATGCTTTGAAGAGTTTGCATCATCTCTATATCTCTGCTCTGAATGAAGCAGCTGAAGGAACCCAGTATGTCAAAAACTGCATAATGAAGGTTCTTGGTGCTCTGGTGGTAGCAAGGACACCCCCTGGTTTGACACTGGATGATGTTGCCAAACTTGTGCTTGGGAGCAGAGAAACCTCAGCAAAGGACATCCTGGACAAGCTTGGAAGTGTGGTAGAAACCCATGCAAAAAGAGGTCATCCAATTATTCAGCTCATACACAAGTCATTTGATGACTTCTTGACACATCAAAGTTTGCACTACAAGGATTCATGGTTTATTGATATCAAGGACCACCAGAGAAAGTTTGCCCAGCAATGCCTGTCAGTGTTGACCAATTTCCTGAAAGAATGGGCTGAGGGTTCTGACATTCCCTCTCATATCTGAAATTACACCTTGCTTGGACCACTGTGGCACATAAAGTCATTTGATAATAGTGATGTCAAGGATTTACATATCCTTTTCAAAGATGACCTGTTGACCAAGTGGTTTAAAGCTGTAGACAAAGCTAGCAAGAAAGATGGTTTCCTTAAAGAGATAATTGAAGTTCTGTGTTGGGTTGATGGTGTGAGTCATTGTGTACCATTTCATATTGTTGTTTTCTGATCATTGCAAAGTTGAAGGATGTAGATTCCAGCTTCTGTCAACTTGTATATCGTACATGTCAACGTGCTGAATTCACATTGTTATCCACAGAGGGGCAACCTATTATTGAATCACAGAATGTCTTCTGGCATAATATCCTTCCATATCCACCCCATTTGCTCCTTTACCATGAGGCCCATTTCAGTGTATCTGCAAACTCTCAGGTCCTCATTGCCACAACAAAAGACCATGCAAAAACCATACCATGGAATATTAATGATATTGGATTTCAAGCAAACCCAGCTCAGAAGTGGACCTCCTCATTCTTCAATTTAGAAGAGTGGCTGCCTGCATTGAAGGATCCCTGCTATCATATGTTGGGTCATCTTATAGCATGTCAATCAATGTTTATGGGTGACCTATCAGGGGATAACCATGAGGCCTATTGGGAAGTCACTGATGGTGTTGGCCTATTTGCTACCCAGCACAGAGACCAATCTGCATCTGCTTTCATATCTATCAGTGATGTCCAAACATCCTGTTGCCACCACTACCTTTTCAAAGACTTAAAGTGCTACCATCTGCTTCTATACACAGCAGGTTTCATCATCATCAACACACAAACTATGGTCCTCATGAGAATCAATGTAAATGTCACTGGCAATCAGCACAAGTGGAAAAACATTGTGGAAGGAGATGCTTTGCAAGTGGAACTGCTCCTTATTCCCCATGTGGGACAGGGTAGCCCACTCCTGGTAGTTTCCTAAGATGGCTTGATACTGGCACACCTTTCTCAGTTAGTAGATGACTCAGGTGACCTTTGGATGCTTCGATGCTGGGACACAACCACAGGATTTCTCACTCATTCCAGCACCTTGAATATTCCTCAACAGAAACCTGTGTCTTTGGTACTATCAGCCAGTGGTATCACATCTATCATTGTTACAATTGAAGATAGGAAAACATCTCTTCACATTGTCTCTTTTGATAATGGTGGTGCTGTCCATGAGATGATAAATTGTGGCATTTGGTGTTGGTCTAAAGAAAATTTCCAAGTGGTGGCATCTTTCCCCAATGAACAAAAAATTGCCTACCTAATGGTAGATGCCATGGCCATTCGAGATATACAAGCCAAAAAAGATATTTTCCATCATCGCTTCCCATGCCCACATGAACCTTCAAACATTATGATCACCTCGGATGGAAAAACTTTGATTACCGTCCACCCTGGGTCCCAGGTTATCAGAACTTGGAGTGTTGAAGGTCTTTGTTTGTGACTCATGAGCACAGTGAGTAAAATTGTCTAATGTGAAGATTCCAGTCCCCACAGTGTTCCAAACAACTGCAACCTTTATGTCCTCTGATAACCTTCTTTTCACATTGTTTTATGCCATTCCTCTCTTATTTTTTGCCATACCTTGACCATATCACATTCTTAAATTGCTCTGGAACCTGTGATATTGTTTTTACATGTATAAAGAATGTTTGTGTTGCTTATCAGCCTATAAAAATGAGTATGAAATCATTTGTTGCCCTTCCTTAATCTGTTTTTGTTACATATTTGAGGATGGCAGCTTATTTTGAGTTGATATGCCAGTGGCATCTTTTAGATTACTGACCTATAATTCACCAGCTATGCATAAACAGCCCATCCCCTTCCCTTCCCTTGCCATACCAAAAGAACAATTCAGTGTTTCATTTTCCACTATTATAACTATTTTTTTGAATGAAGACAATTCTAGGTAAGCAAGTAGTGATACGCCTGCCAGGCATACACCCTTTAAAAACATGTGTAAATCAAGGTTTTTGGGCAATATAATCAGAATACATTGTGCTAATAAGTAAGACACAGGAAGAAAGTAACTCATGGCAAGATAGAAAGGTTCACCTGGTAACTTTGAAACAAGCTGTTCTAACACTTGGATAGAAGATTGGGTATTCTACCTGGCAGACCAAGAGTCCAGGCTGTGCCTCACATAGTGTAATAACCTGGCATTCCAGCAGAAATTATCTGATCACCTGGTGTTGATCTAGTATGATTGATCGACCTGGTAGCTGTGGATGAGATAATATCTGCCAGGCAGAGCGTTTATCCTCACCAGGCTGGGTCAGCAAGTATATTAGTCAGTAGTAAAATGATTGGCAATAATGTACCAGTAGGACAGTATAAATACAGGCCATGTATCTAGTGGGGAATCAGGTTTCTGACCCCCAGAACACTACCAGGTGAATAGTACAGGTTTATTTAGTTAAGAGCTTCAAGTCATGGACTCACCTGGAATAGAAAGATTGTGACCTGGTCACTTCATGTGTGCAAGAACCGACAAGCAAGCAAACTGTATTAAGCTAGAAACAGAAAGTCAGACCTGAGAAACAGTTCAGAATCAGTCAGTGTGTTTTAAGTCGCAACCAGGTGCAAAGTATCAGTATTGAAACTGCACCAGGCAGCCAGCACAAGTTCAGAACCTGCACCAGGCAGTTATTCTGTATCAGTTTAAGTTTGTGTTCAGTAACATGTCAAACTTAGAGTGGAAACTGCAATATATTCTTTATACAAATCATATTCATTGCACCCAGAACTTGTAAACTACAGTACAAAGCATCGTAACCTGGTATAATATACCTCCCTTCAAACTGCAATTACTGAGTGTTTTGTGTAGTGTGTTGTGTGTAGCATGTCACATCTATATAGCCACTCAGCACCTTTCATCTGGAGCCCACCACGAGGGGGGGTTTGTATCTAGATTCGAAACTTTGTATTGAACATAACAGTTCTACAACCTGGAAGACAATTCTCACCTTCAACCTGATCCAAATAGTGTTCAATCATTGCGGCGAGCTGCATGAGAAGCACGAAAGCTTAGAGCAGAATAAGAGGCTGCTGAGTGTAAAGAACTCCACGAAGCAGAAGTAGCAGCTGGTATAGTTCTGCTTATAACATGGAAAAGACAAAGAAAGGAACCTTGGGATATAGAAGCCAAGATTGAAGCGAACATTGCTGAAGCAGCTCACCCATGGCTGTAGTAGTTAGCTTCAAGTTGTGGTTATAACCACAGGCCATTTTAGGCAATATACTGCTGAGAGGCACATGCTTGGTCATACCCTGATGAATCCTATCTGGGCCCATGTGAGGGTCAGAATAATATTTAGCTGATTTTCCACACCTATGCTCACAGTTTGGTCTCATAAAAATAGCATTTGGTCATGAAAAATATTTTCAGTCATTTTTTCAAGGAAACCCAAACATTGCGGGCAAAATGTTGGTTGGATTCAACAAGGCACTGATGGATAACAATATTTGTGGTATCAAATAGAGCAGAAACACCACTTAAAAAATTACTCTGATAGCACCTTGAACACATCACCTCTTGGCATATTCAATTGACAAACCCAGTACCAATTGAACCAAGCCAGCATATTTATTTAGGCTAACAGAGCAATACACATCTAGATATAGTGCATATAGCATATAAAAAAATACCCACCATCGTGCTGGGCAGCACAACAGCGGGCCTAGTTACTTGCATAGGTATTGGACAGCCCATCATTGGCAGATGGCACAATTTGGGGGTACGCATGAGGTCTGGGCGATATCAGAGACCCCAATGTTGGGAGAGGAGAGGGTCGGCAGCGGTGGGCATCCAAGTGGTTGAAAACCTGTAGTTTTGGGTGCATTTGATAAGCTAGCCAGTCATTCATTGACACTGAAAAGGGCAAACAGGCCGCCCTCATCATTGGCCATCAGCATCCCACTCTCCATCCTGCCCTCACACTCACTCTCTCTGGTCAATTCCCAAATTCCCCAGTGGAAATGGGCACCACCATTGAACTCCTTGGTACTGAAAACAGGGTTATGGGTCCAGTGGTGGTCGTACAGGCAATGGTGGGCCTGGGATAGGGCAGGGATGGGGATTGGGCATTGTCGTTGTCGTTGGCGGTGATAGCGATATCAGGGGAGGAAATGGCTTTGAGGATTGTCTTCCCCCATATCGAAAATAAGAGACACACAAGAGTTATGGTAGTTGGGGGGACTGGGACAGGTAGTAGGAGCCCATGTTGACATGGGGCTGGGGTGGCAGTGGCAGGGCCGTCAGTAGTCATATCATGGTCATTGAGGTCTTGTCCCCTGCATACATGGGAGTACTATGGATGCTCAAACAGTCGTTGCCATCGTTACCATCATTGGATGTCGGGGTCCGTTTCTTTGTCTCGCCCTCCCACCTGTACCCTTCTCCCCCATACACGTCCCAGCCCCCTCTTCTTTGCCATCCTGCCCTGCCCTGCTCTCTATTGCACCGCTCCTTCATTCTCGGACTCTCCCCGCATTTCCCATCATCGTTGTCGTCATCTTATTGGTCGTTATTATCGTCCAGGTTGTTGTACATTCCTTGTCGCCCCAGAATTGCAGATGGCATCCGATATAGGATTCTCCATGGTGACAGAGATCGTTGAAGGGTGCAAATTTGCCGTGTGCAGGCAATTGGCCATGATGTCGATGAGGGGGATGACAGGTAGGGGGATGTGTGGGGCTGGTACCAGTTTATGGGGTAACGACTGGTGGGGTGTCGACATCATCGAAATGGGTTGATTGTGGTCATGAGGGGTCACTGCCTGGGTGTTGTACACAGTGCTACCTCCTGTGGGGGGTGAAATGGTTGCTATCCAGGGCTCTTGGGGCTGCCGGATGCATCACAAATACCTAAAAATGATGTATTAGCACATAAAATAAAATAAACATATCATAAACCTTTGAAAATGGGCGACATCAAAAGAGGGGAGCATACAGAGGAAGTCGTAGCAGCAATGTAATAGTGGAGGAGAAGAGCAAAAAAAGGTGCTGCACAGCCACTTGATTACAGCCCAGCTGTATGGTCCAAGTGATCGAGCGAGCAGAATGCATCCTCGGGATGCTTATATCGCTCAATGCACACTCTCTGAGGCTCAGAAAACCATCGGCATACTATATCATAGATATAGGTAGTACACATAGATAGTATTTAGTCTATCCTGAGGCTTTTAACATGTCATAATATCCACCTGTGGCTGCCTATATTTGCCTCTTGTCCTGGACCTAGCCACAAAAACCCAATACATCCTCAGTGGAGCTAGCCAGCCTGGCTAGGTCCACCCCACCAATTCAACACTAATTGGCTTACAACCGGTCATACTTTGTCAGATTCATGAGGCACTGCCACCTACTCTTTTGGCAAGTATGCTCCAGGGCATGGATGGAGTGTATTCAAGGCCATTGCATGCCCTCCTGCTCACTGTGTGGCTGGGAGAATTTTTTATTGGCATTACAAAATATTTTCGACCCCATCTCCAATGTGATGTCAATGTCCCAACTCCAAAATTAGCTGGATTCAGTGCAACACGTTTGGATATACTTTTTTTCTTTTTACAGATTTGGATTTTTGATATTAAATATTGAATAAAATATTAAAATACAAATAAATACAAAAATAAATCTATTTATGAGGGATTGTGAGCAGGGGGTGTAGGGTATGTGGTAGAGGGCATAACCATGCATGGAAGCCTTCACTGGGCCCCTCCTTATCTGAATGAGAAAATGGCAGCAAAATCAGGGCTGTGCAACCATGTAGAACCCGAAAATTGGGAGTATGGGTGGGGAACATCATCGACAACAATGGGGATCATTGGCGGGGTCGTGTGTGCATGCGGTGGGTAGTGCCATGCTCCCCTATGCTGGATATAGGCCAGTCAACAGATACATGGTGGTGGCATGGGCTGGGGATGAGGTAGGGGGGGAGGTAGGCATCGGCAGCGCAATGGAGCGTTGTGGTGGGATCGTGAAGGGAAACGGAGACCACCATCGGATTCCCCGCTATCAAAAATGAGAGTAGGGGTCTGATGGTGGTCATATGGTTGATAGACGGCAGGGGATGCAGTGGGGATCAGGATTGGGGGTTGTCATTGTCATGGGCAGTGATGGTGACATCGGGGGGAGAAACAGGCCTGATAGCCATGATCCCCCATGTCGACAATGGGGGTTGCATGAAGGAGAGAGGTCCTTTGGGCTTGAGGCGGGCGGTAGAGACCAATGTTGATATTGGGTGGAGGTGACAGCGGTGGAGGCATCAGTGGTCGTATAGCTGTTGTCTCAGTGTCATTCGACGTATCCATGGTAGGGTAGTCAATGCCAAAAGGGGCATTGCTGTTGCTGTGGCCATTGAATGTCGGTGGCCCAACCTTCACCCCACCCTCCCTCCTTGCTACGCATCCTAACCACATTCTCTCTGTCTCACTGCCCTGCCCTGCCCTCTACCCTACCCATACATCATCCTTCAACCGTCCATGCCATCCCCGTTGTTGTTGTTGTCATCCTATTTGTTGTTGTTGTCATCCAGGCTGATCTGCACTTGTTCCTATGGCATGCTTGCAGATGGCATGCAATGTTAGATCCTTGACAACATCCGTAGTCATTAGCATGTGCGGAATCACCATGCACGAGAAATTGGCACCTATGTCAATGTGGGGGATGCTAGGTAGGGGATGGGTTGGATGGTACTGGTTATCGGGGTATTGGCTGGTGGAGCGTCATCCCCATTGTCATCGTAGTTAATTGTGGTCATGAGGTATCACTGTTGGGTGTTGGACAGGGTGTTGCCTGGCATGAGGGCTTATGTGTGAGGTGCAGGGCAGAATGGTCACTATCCAGGGCTCTTGGGGCCGCTGGATGCACCAAAAACATCTAAATTTGATGTATTAGTAGCAAAAATAAAGAAAACATACCTTTAACCCATGAATATGGGCAATGCAGGCAGACAAGAGAACAGGAAAAGGAGTGATGGTGGTGGAAAGGGACAAAAAAAGTGCTGCACAGCCACTCAATTGCTGCACAGACTTACAGTCCAAGGTGATCAAGTGAATGGAATACACCCTTGGAATGCACCCCCTGCTCAAATGACCCACTCTGAGGCCTCGGAAAGGCACAGGATATAATTTTTCAACTATTTACAATGTATGTATGTAGTTTGTAAGACTTTAAATGCTCATAATTCATTGATATTCCCTATTTAATCATCAAAACTTTGAATTTTGTATATTTTGAACAGTATTTCAGTTCTGTGGTCCTGTACCATGTCTCAATGAGTGTAATTCTTTCTGCTAATAGTACTATTTACATCTTACTACTGGCTCCAGGTGTCCAATCCACCCCGATCTACACATATCTACCTCTTTACCGACTTCAAGCCTTAAGTGCAAGTTGATTCAATGTAAAAATCACGAAAGTCTGTAAGCTCATTTGCGGTATTCGATACGGTTGTAGCATATTATACTCAGGGCAACATTAAATATGAGTTCATGGTGCACTATATAAATGCTACATACCATTTATTTGGCAGTTTATGGTGTTATGGTTGTGTAGGGTCATATCTACCCCCAAAAAACCCAGTTTAAAGTACTTCTTCTGCCTTATTTGTGGTGTATATTCTCATTGGATACATGTCCTGCTTTAAAATCAACAGAATTGGTAGAAAGAGTCATAAAATAGATGTTGCATTACTTTTTGAGCCCCAGAAGGGCTTTAATGATGCAAAATTGCAGAAGTATTATGAGGAGTAGTGCCATTTGAGCTCCATCCAGCAAATTCTGAAAATTCTCACAATGGTATTTTCAGTACTTTCAAGCATGTAAAGTGAATGGTGAATCATATTGAACCATAAATAAGTGATACATATATCTATCTACAATTGAAGTGCGCTATTGTGGGCAATATGCTAAAATTCAGTCTGCTTTCAAAAAATGCAAAGCTACTGCATTGGGAATGGTATTTTCCCATGGGTAGCTGCATCCAAGTGAGGGTGGTCGCATCCAGCCAAAATGAGGAGCACGTGCGTTGGGAGGCAGTATCAGAATGTGCAGGATTATTTTTTGGGCCTGTAGAATTTTTTTCAGGCCCAAACAATATGTAGGAGGGCGGGATATTTGGTGCCCAATCCACAGTGCCCAGGTGGTGCATAGACCCTAGCTGGCCTTCTGGCAATGTGGACAATGGACCAGCTATATGGGAAATGGCCTGGCTATTCCAGTTAATAGCCTAGGAGCTAGCCAGGCCTGTGGCTAGCTCCATGGAGAATGTATTGGGTTTTTGTAGCTAGCTCCACAGCTTAAAGGCTAATATTAAGGGCTACAGCTCTAATATCAACTTTACTGTGTTTATCTGGTATTTGAGGGCATTTTGAATGATATATATATTGTACACAGTTCTACGTGCCTTCTACAATCATCGCATGGATGGGATATGCGGTAGTATGCATGCTATTATCAACACGAAGCATCTGATCCATGGCGATCTGCTTATATAGACCTCATGATCCACTTTGTTGCTTATGAAACTTGTTAGACTAGTCTGTCATGTTCTTGTCTAGCACATTTTTGTCTGACCAAAATTCCATTGTATCAGGGCAGGTGAATTCAGGGTATTATATTACTCAAAATAGATGTATACTACACTTTGATGGATACTGTACTCAAATTTGGATATGAACTGGAGGAATCCCCTTCAAAAGGAGTGCTGTGCATGCACTCAAGGTGATTTTGGTATGATAATTAATATGTATGTGTGGATAGGATACATTGTATGATGAAAGAGCTCGTTTTTAAGTGTCATAATAAGAATAAGAGCTGTGTATTGTATTTCTGAAGGGTAGCATTACTCCAGGATTCTAAAATTCTAGGTAAATGCTGCAAGCCGGCCAACTGAGATTAGTCCAGCAAAGTCCGAAATTGATGAGATACTACTTTTCCTGCACAATCAATGATTTATAGAATTATGTGAAGTACGAGATGTTGAAATGCTACTTGAAAATACATTATATGCTTTAAAAAAATCTAATTGACCACTGGAAGGCATTGAAATATGTGCCGATTTTGAAAAATTTCCCCACTACCTGATTGGGAATGATATACTCCCATGGTTGGCACATCCAAGCATGTGTGCTCGCATCCAGCCAACATACACTGCTGGTAGGTGTGGAAGTGGTGCACATATTACATAGATTTTTTTGGGCCTGAGAATTTTTTTTTGGAGCTAGGCAATAGGTGGGAGGGCAGGAAATTCAATGCCCCAACCACCCATTTATGGTGTGGCTGTGTTTTTACTAATGTTCTGACATACTGTTCAAAATAGAAAATAACAGATAATTGACAGGATCTGAAATTGGTACAGAAAAATGGGAAATTCTATACTGAAAAGTAAAAAATTTTCCAGCCATTTGGGATTTTTTTTCTAGGCCAAGGCTGTATCCAGCCTTGTGGTTATTATCCATGAAAATGGCAAACGACTTCGTGGTTATATCCAGAACATTGAGGCTCAGATATACAGCCTGGGCTGAGCAGCTTTGGAATGCACAAGGATCAAAAGAGAATTGCATGACACCTCACTGGAACCTACCCCATTGAGCTCGACTTTTCCTGGTAGCGCTAGGCCAGTATCCAACTTTAGTTCAAACTTGAACTTGCAACCTCAACAGAATTTCACACCCCTGCAGACATTAAACATGGCTGCAAAGTGACAGATGCCAATGGAGTCATCAAGAGATGCACCCAGGCTAGAGACTTCAAATCCCCAGGCAATCCAAAAACATTTCAGAATCTTAGAAGGAATGTTTAAGACCCATGAAGGAGCATCCATGGATGATGAGAAGAAAGACTGGGCTGTATGCTACACTGATACAGACATCGAAGATCAGTGGAGAGCATTCCCTACATTCAAATCTGGGAAGACCTGGAAAGAATTTAAGGACAAAGTAATGCGCAGCTATGATGGCACTGCAGAGGATGATGAAGATGCACACAAAGGGCTTCTTAAAGTAGCCCACAAGTACAAGAGAGAAGGTATCATGGACTCTGCTGATTACCTGAATTATCGACAAGAGTTCCAGGCCAAAAGTAAGCAGGTCATTAAGGAGAACTTGATGTCCAACCTGGACTTGGTAAGACTGTTTATCTCACCTTTTGAGACAGAAGTCTTGTGGAAGCATATGAAGGACCACTTGAGTAGTTGACCGGTGGCTGCAGCTACTGCGACTAACCCAGCGAGAAATGCACATGACCCCTGGGTATTGGAAGATGTATTCAATGCGGGAACCTGGGTGTTGAAGGGACCTGGCACAGTTTACAATGAAATATTTGATAGTTTGTTACCAGCAGCAGCTAGTACCCCCAAGGCAGAAGCTCTGAGCATGCCATCGAACAGAGGCATAATAACTTACAAAAAGGAACCTGCTATGGCTGAATTACCAGAAGAAATGAATAGCTTCCTGGCAACGATGGCTGATAGTAACAGGCTCATTGTGAAGTTGCTAGAGACCAGTGTTTTGTCGCAAAGTAAGAGAGATGAGGAGTTACACAAGATGTTGGCACAGATTAAAACCCAACCAAAGATCACTCAATCTGTGCCCGTCCAAAGTACTCATGGGCAGTATGGCAGTAACACACCTGGTAACTGTTATTTCTGTGAGATGCCTGGACATTTCCAGGTAGATTGTCCCTACAAGCTAGAGATGATTACTACCAGGGAACTAGTTCATGTACCAGGTATGCAGAATATGTACAGGTTATGGGACGGGAATCCTCCACCAAAAGAACCTAAAACCTTGTATCTGGCAATCAAGACATGGGCGATCGGTCTCGATCATGTCCCCCAGTAATCTTGATTACCAGGAATGATGGTTACCTGGAACCCGAAAATCCATATGCTGCGGTACCTGATGTGACATTACTCCCCTCTCCAGGACAAGTTGAGAAATTCTCTGTCTTACCAGGTGAAGTTAAGAAAGAACTGGCTTACAGAAAGAAAGTAGAAGCACAATCAGGCAACTTAGAGAAGGAAGTCTGGAACCAAATGATGAAGGCTCCCATTACCCTTACTGCTGAACATTGGTTGGCATCGTCACCCAGTGCCAGGCAAAAGATGAAGACCTATGTCATGCCTAAGAGGATTCCTACCAGTAAAGTACTTCTGGAGGATGTCACTGATGCTGAAGATAATGAGAAACCAGAAGAACCTAGAGTATCTTTGGGATCGGTAGCCAATATTTTGGAACCTGGTCTAGAAAACTGTATCAGAATTGAAGACTTACCAGTCAAATGCAGCTTCTATGTAACTACAATGTGGCAAGGTCTTGTCCTGGAAGGGTCAACTATTATTAGTGATCCAATAATCCAGTACCTGGAATCTATTCCAGAAGGTGAGAAGCCCAGAACAGTAGTAGTAGTAGCTTCATTGTCGCAGTCTTTACAATCAGTCTACCCATTGGTCTCAGGAAGAAAGAAGTTAGAATGTCTTTGCGACTCCGGGTCACAAATCATATCATGCTCAGCTAACCTGGCTAAGCAGATGGGATGGGAATATGACCCAGATATCTATATTTTAATGGAAAGTGCGAATAGAGGAGTTGAGAAGTCGCTAGGACTAGTGAAGAATGTGGCTTTCTTGTTTGGAGAAGTCACCGTGTACCTGCAAGTTCATGTACTAGCCAACCCGGCATACGACTTGTTGCTTGTGAGACCATTTGATACTTTAACTTCAAGCGAAGTAAAGAACTTGTCAGACAGTGACCAGACAATGATTCTTACAGATCCCAATACCAAGAAATGGACCCTGGTACATACTTATCCAAGAGGACAAGCTCCAGCAGTACTCCAAAGGGAGCCTGCAACAGGTTTTCAGAGCTCAAAGATCTGATCCCAGATCAAGGAGAGCTAGCAGTCATTTTCACACAGGATAAGGAGGGTAACTTCATTATTGAAAGTTACGCTGGGCCTCCAGGCAAACAGGACTCATTCACCAGGATGAATATCTGAGATTTCTATCTCAGCGCAAGTCAGCAAGTAAAAGAGAATCCACTAGCCAGGTCACTTATTAGCACATTTTACACCCAGAAGTACCTAGGCAGTAAGCCAAGTGGATGAGCGGATGTCCTAGTACAAGAAGTAAGGGAAACCTTGCCTGTCTTTGACATACAAGCAACAAATCGAAGAGAGAACTGTGGAAGGCAACCAGGTAAAGCTGAGTTTGACCTGGAAGAGTTGTATGATGCACCCTTGAATGTTGGTAGCGATACCTGGCAATGAGAGGTGGTTCTTGTAACCAAGAAATATAAACCGGTGGCCTTGAAAACTAAGCCAGTGCTGACAACACTGCCCTCCAACTTTAGAATTGTCCATGATATTCAAGGAGATCCGCTCAAAGGGATACCTGAATTATCACCTCACCCAGAAGATTTTAAACTAACTGGAAGGTATTCTCTAGAGTGAAAGCTTAAGATTGATGAGATACATGGGGAAGATTTCTTATGGGCCGAAGAGTGGAAGTTGATGCACCATTTTATGATGCTACAGAACAAAGGATTCACCTGGGATGACTCTGAAATGGGACACTTCCGGGAAGATTTCTTTCCACCTGTAGACATCCCGGTAATTCCACACATGCCCTGGGTACTTAAGAATATTCCAATCCCAGCTCTGATATACCAGGATGTATGCAAGATAATCAAAACCAAGATAGATGTGGGAGTGTACAAACCTTCAAATTTGTCATACCACTCCAGGTGGTTTTGTGTATTAAAGAAAGATGGGAAGAGTTTGCAGCTAGTGCACAGCCTGGAACTGTTGAATGCAGTTACTATTGCACATTCTGGCCTTCCCCTGGCAACGGAAGAATTAGCAGCTTATTTCGCAGGCAGAGCTTGTGGTGGGATCTTGGATTTATTCATAGGATATGATGAGAGATCCTTAGCTGAATCATCCCGGGACCTTACCACTTTCCAAACACCATTTGGAGCATTGCGCCTGGTTACTTTGCCAATGGGCTGGACTAATTCAGTACCCATATTCCACAATGATGTAACCTTCATTTTGCAAGATGAGATACCGCATTTTACCAGGCCATACATTGACAATGTTCCAGTAAGAGGACCAGAGACCAGGTACAAGTTACCAGGAGGATACGAAACTATACCTGAGAACCAGGGAATCCACAGATTTGTCTGGGAGCATTTCCAAGTTCTCAACTGCATCATTCAGAGGATGAAGTATAGTGGGGGAACCTTCTCTGGACCAAAAGCAGTTCTCTGTGCTTCCAAAATCATTGTAGTGTGACATTGATGTACATACGAGGGAAGAAAGCCTGAAACCGAACACATAAAAGTCATCCTTAATTGGGGACCCTGTAAAGAACTTGGAGATGTATGAGCATTCTTGGGAATGTGTGGAACCTGTCACATGTTTATTAAAGATTATTCAAAGCTCGCAGAGCCATTGACTAATCTTACCAGGTTGAAAGTACCATTCCAATGGGGTCTAGACCAAGAAGAATCAATGCAAGCCTTGAAAGATACATTAGCCAAGAGCCTGGCACTATGATCAGTAAATTATGATTGGCTGATCATCTTGTGTGTCGACACTTCCTGGCGAGCAGTAGGGTTCTACATATGTCAATCCAACCCTGAAAATCCTAAGACTAGGTACTACTGCCGGTTCAGCTTCATCACCTTGAACAAACATGAAGCAAACTTCTCCCAACCAAAGAGAGAATTATACAGGCTGCACCTGGCCCTGATGGCTTGCAAAAATTGGGTATGGGGATCAAGGAACTTGATAGTAGAAACCGATGCAAAGTATATCTTAGGAATGTTGAGGAATCCGGACAGTGTACCCAATGCAGCAATTAACAGGTGGATAGAAGCTATACTTCTATTCCACTTTAAGTTAGTACACGTACCTGGTAAAGTTCATGGACCAGATGGACTTTCCAGGAGGGATTTCCAACCAGGAGACGACAAATATGGACAACTGGAAGAAGATATGGAAATAGAGCATGAACCGCTGGAGTATGATGCTAGTCAAGAACCAGTACCATTAGAGTTCAAAGAATTCTCTGATAGGATTGATACTAGGCATGGTTATGTTCCAATAACCAGGGCATTGGTTGACCTTGAAACAGATCGAAGTTTCCTGGCTGAGAACGGAGGACAAGTAGCAAGTGTGTTATATGGCGCACCTGTACTACCAGAGGCAGAGAAGTTCAGCAAAACTGAAGAATATTCAGAAGAACATAGAGGCAAGATCAGCAAAGAAATGGATGATCAGCTAGCTCTAGTATCAGCCTGGCTTGATAATCCACTTGAAAAACCGGCCAACCTGGTGGACACGCAAGTCCGAAATTTTGTGAGATTTGCAATGCATTTCTTCAAAGAAAATGGACGAGTATACCACAGGAGCTTGGAAGGAGAACACAAGTTAGTAATCGAGAAGTCAAGACAGGTACATATCATGAAAGCAAGTCATGATTACCTAGGACATTGAGGAGTCTATGCGACTACAGAACTAATTAAGCAAAGGTTCTGGTGGCCCAAGGTAGAACAAGATGTAGCCTGATACGTGAAGACTTGTGAGATCTGCCAGAAACATCAGATGTTGAAAGTTTGGATCCCACCCATGGTAACCCACACTCCATCAATATTCCAAGTAATCCATGTAGACACCATGCACATGCCTGTATCATCGGGATATCGGTACATTGTACATGGGAGGTGTGCATTGACAAGCTGGATGGAGGGGAAAATGTTGAAAACTGAGACAGAAAAAGCAATCAGAGATTGGCTATTTCATGAAGTGTTCTGTCAATGGGGATGCGTATCATTGATCATAACCAACAATGGACCTCCCTTTCTCAAAGCAATAGCCTACCTGGAAGCCACCTATGGCATCCGAGGTATTCAAATCTCTGGTTACAATTCCCAGGCGAATGGAAAAATCGAGAGACCACACTTAGACATTCGCCAGGTGCTGTATAAAGCATGCAATGGTGTAGCTTCTATGTGGGCCTTGTATTTTCCACACATCATGTGGTCAGATAGAGTAACCACTAGACAAAGAATGGGCTGTTCTCCCTTCTTTGCAGTGACAGGCGTGCACCTGGTACTCCCTTTGGACATTGTAAAAGCAACCTGGTTGGTGAAGTACCCGGGTCGCATGCTCACTACCAAAGAAGTTATTGGTTACCAGGCTCGTGCTTTAGCAAAGCACTCATCAGATGTTGCCCAGTTACACAACAAGTTACATGAAATAAAGGTCTGAGAGACACTGAAGTATGCTCAAATGCACGCTGCAACCATTAAACAGCTACACTTCAAACCTGGCAGCCTCGTTTTGGTTCGAAACATGGCCATTGAGAAAGCCATTGGAGGAAAAATGTGGCCCAGATATTTGGGGCCAGTTATGGTTGTGAGACGCACAAAAGGAGGATCGTACATTGTAGCTGAAATGAATGGTAGCACCTGGGGATTCAAGGTGGCTGCTTTCCAGGTCATTCCTTACATGACCAGGAAAAAGATCGACCTACCCGAGAAGCTTGAAGCTCTCCTAGACATGTCGAAGGAAATTTTAGACCAGCTAGAGAATTCTCCAGAACCGGTGGAGGAGGTACCAGATGACTTCACTTATTCTCACCCAGAATATGATGACTATGAGTCTTTGGATCCTCTCCTTGAGGTAAAATGAACATAATATGGTTCAAACATATATTCATAAGTCTATTTACGAGCTGAGAATGCAAAAGCACTCGATCAAAAGCTATCTACGGCATGATTGAAGTCACCCGGATGGTGTCTACTAAGAAAGAAAAACATATAGAAAGATAAGCATATAGTAAGAACGGTATGAAGGCAAGTAGAAATTAGATTCTAATTTCACCCTATGTATCAGGACAGAGGAGGCAGCCTATCTCAGCCATGACCAGATTCAGCTGTTGATCACAGAACTTGTAAGCTACAACAGTAGCTTCCAGACAGTGAACAAGCAACTCTAACTCGGCATTGAGATGGCGTTTATGAAGCTGGAAACTTGCAAGAGTTCCATCTCAAACATGCTTCACAGAAAGAAGTTTAAGAGCGTCCTGAACAGACTCGTACTTTGACTGAAGTTGGAATTGATTCGCCCAGGCTGTACCGACAGAAGTCAGCAAGCTGAAATACAGTCTGGCACCTGGAAGACTCACCAGCAATTGGAAACATGAGTTGATTGTCTCCAAGGTCTCCACCGTGAGCCATAAGAGCAATATCAGCACGGATGCACTTGTTACTTCTCTCAGCGAGGATCCTATCTTGCTTCTCTAGAATGTTGATTGCCTTGTGATACATAGGGTCACTCTTTGTAAGCCCTGGTATGTCACAATAAGGAAGTACAATTACCGTAGTACATAAAGAAAGACCGTGAGACTCCTTCCCACATGAATCGCATTGTGTAGGATCATTAGTATGCTACCAAGTAGTCAGTACGGCTTCATGAAAAATGAACAGATGCGGACTTACTGCAACAGGAGCAGGGGAATGAGTAGTGGCATGCTTAGAGACCTGACCATGATGTTTATGAGTAGTCCAACCTTGAGTAGCACCTTTGGCTATAGAAAGAACAAATTGAAAGTTAGCTGGGCACTTTAGAATAAGTCAAGAGACTCACCGGGCACATCCTCATTGATGCTCATCTGTGAAATACCAAAAGCAAGTTGAACAATATGGTCTGTACTAAGTTCAGGCTATGTACGCTGTCAGATTCATCGCTATCCAAGTCAACAACCATACTTTCCTCTGCAGCTTTCATCTTGATGTCCTTGTCAATAATGATAGTCTCCAGGTCAGTATCAAGGCCAACCGTAGCCTTCGATTTGATGGTCTTCAGTGTTTTCTTGATCTTGGGAAGCTACAGAAAGAATCCACGAGTTAGCCAGGAAAAGATAACAGAAATAAATAATGCACTGGAGTCAGCATGGCTGGTTTAGGAGCAAACAAAGCAGCAATAACTTGAGCATTCACAGCTGTGGCAGCCTGCTTCTCTTCCTGGTTGGAATGAATCCATCCAGTAGCACGACCAGGGAAAATCAAGTTCTCAGGAGCTTTAGAACCATGAGGGACTTCAAGCAGGAGCTTCCTGTTTTGACAATCCCACCTGGCACCAAAAGCACCTTCACAGAGAAGCAATGGTTCTTCCTGGTACGCCTGCATAAAGTGCTCCTTGTTATCAAAGAGAGGCATCTAGGATATTATTTAGTATAGCACAGGCAAAAATTGCTTTGGACACGCACAACTCCTTCTAAGAACTGAAGGTTCTCCTTGTCAATAACCAGGATCACATCAAAATCTGGATTGCCATCTTTAAGAGTTGGAAGAACAGAGGAAATGGTGGGAAGATAAACTCCATTTTTGCAGCATGAACAAAGAAGAGCAAGAGTGGCCTTGAATCTAGCAACTTGCATAGACTCGGGTGCCATGTACAACGAGTATTGAATTTCTAAGTCCACCAGATGATGGGTTTTATAGATGATTATTAATACAAAAAGTCGCTATAATTTACCAGGTATGCACTGGTGTCTGACACAAGCAGTTGTAAGCTTGTATAGCACAAGTTGCTGAGGTCATGCTTACTGTCTCCATGTCATGATTGATGGCTTCGATCACTCTGATCAGAAGTAATTGTGCGATCAAGGACAGCCTGGGACAGGCTTTTATTTAGTTGGGGGGGGAGAGATGAGTGAGGGCCTAAATTAAAATTTCGATTTAATTTCACCCTGATATGGAATAAAAAGCTGAATAAAGTATGCCAGGACAGTAGTAATAATGAACCAAGCATGTGGAAAAGAAGTCACGATCAGGCAACCGGTGACATGAAACAGCTGATTCTAAAGTACCAACAGAAAAGGGAAAAGAATAAGGAGTTCAGAAAGTAAGAAGAACATTCGCAGGAACCAGGAAACAAGGAAAAACTTGAAAAAGCTGCTAGGTAGCAGGAATACCCATGTCTGGCCAGGTGTAGACATTAGAAAACAACTGTGCAGGCAGATGGATAGGATAAACTCCCACCTGAGACAGCTGAAACAAGGATTTCAAGTCAGTTACAGGTACCTGGTAGAAGGAAAGAAGCTTACAAGTCGAAGTGCATCTGCAATTGCACTTGGCAGTTTGTCCAGGTCCCGCAGATAACAGCTGAGACCTACCTGGAAAAATGGCAAGTCGCTGGTATATGGAGTAGCCTTTGAACTTGGCAAAGAATCCGAATGGATCACCAAGTGCTGACTACCTGGAAAATGCAAGTCACCAGGAAACAGGGATTTAAAGTTCTGAAAAGGATTAGAGTCTCATAACGGGTTAAACAGAGATCTGGTACCTGGAAACCGATAACCAGACAGTGAGGATCCTGCACCAACCATGGAGTCCAATCTGGTGATGAGCCTAGACTTCCATGGCAATGGCAACACCCAAAACTCGGGGAGAGCTTAGGCAATTAACGTAGCAACACAGAAATCAAGGCAATGTGTGTGCGAGTGGTTCGGTGCACCTCCATGCGGTCAATTCCTCAATAATGCAAGATACACTGTGACTTTTCAGTCAGCGAAGTAGTACTCTTGGTTAAGGAGTACTAATAGACGTTGGCTGTAAGCTGGGAAGGATCTCAATAAATGAGATGGGAAGGAATCTGGTATGACGTGAATACCAAGAAACCAGGATAGAGACCACGAAAATAGCTCTAGAAAATGTGGGGATGGGCTAAAGAGCACAAAAATAGCTCTAGTAACCATGGCAATGCTCTAGAAATCATAGCAATGGGCTAGAAATCATAGCAATGAGCTAGAAATCATGGGGAAGGACTAGAAAATGTGTCCAGATGGTGTACTGTGATGCTGAGTCAAAACAATGGCAATAAATGTGTGGAAACTGCCTTGGAACTGGAAGAAAACATAGCAACTGTGGTGCTGAGTGGGATGTTGCAGCAATAGATGCATGGCAACTCTGAACAATGATAAAGATGAGGG
Organism: Armillaria altimontana; assembly: GCA_022818075.1. Taxonomy (NCBI): domain Eukaryota; kingdom Fungi; phylum Basidiomycota; class Agaricomycetes; order Agaricales; family Physalacriaceae; genus Armillaria; species Armillaria altimontana. Next base: position 18,726 of record JAIWYR010000073.1, on the reverse strand, counting down.
TGATCCTATGGAGAACAATGCTGACTGGGCCTACATGGAGGCAATACTGAACTGGGCAATGAAAACAATGGCGATGTAGAAGGTGAAAGCGATGAAACAATCCTATGTGGTGAAAGTGAAGCGATGTTGCAGCATTAAAAGACAAAAGCAAGTTATTGACATGAGATTCTGTGTATTGGTGCAATATACAAAGCCAACCAATAACGTTAAAAGTAAAGCAAGTGGTGAAGGATAAATTGGAGTAACCGTAGCTGACTGGTAATGCTGTAGCCTCATCAACTGGGTAAGAACTAGCTCTAAAAATGCGGTTTCTACCTAGTTTTTATACTACAAGTACAATTTTATAAATAGAATATTTGTCAGAGCCTTAGCAAGGCTGTAAGTCCTTGGCTTTGTAATAGCCATAGTAAACATATGGAATCTGTGGTTCTAAAGTAACAGCAAGTCTTTGACATTGCCATGTATAGATGATAACCGTGTGGTTTTATTGAGCGATGAGCGGATCATGAGGTGCTGTTTAGCTGCGGATTATTGAGCTGCAGTTGCCATGCTGAGGTGTACACTTGGGTCAACAATAATTCGAGGTCTTGGCACTGTAACAGCCTTAGTAAACATGGTCTGTAGTTGCCGTGGCTGTAATTATCGTAGCTGGAAGGGTATTTGTGTCAATCGCATCATTTCATTAATGATTGATAGGCACATCAACTAGGTGCTTCTGAGTGATGCGGCAACTCTATACTGGGATGATTGGTGATCAATGGTGCCTTGTTGTGATGGGGTATGGTAATTATGATGTGTGGCAAGCTGGGAAGGATAACGGAGCATTGAAGGAGTATGAAAGGCATGGTGTTAGGATTGTATCTGTGTGTGGGTGGCGTATACTGTGAAAATCCATGGTATTATTGAGTGTTGGCAGTATTATGGAGTGTGTGGGGATTATAATGGCGTCATTTCGAAGATATTGGGTGATGAATGGGTAAATCCATGAATTCTGAGCATACAGAGCCTGGAGGCTCATCACTGGGTCAAAGAAGCAGGGTCCTAAGTTATTAGCAACCACAGTAACCATCATAAGGAATCGCAAGGTCAAGGGATCTTCATCATCTGGAAAATGCTCGACATGAGCAACCTACCTGGAGACTTAGTAAGAAAAGGACATTGTATCCCAGGAACACTCACTAGGAAAGGGTGCACATGGTTAATTAAATTTGCCACATCCAGCTGACACCAATTAACCAGGATGTCGAAATCAAGTACTTGAGGATACCGGGTATGCACCAAACATAGGAAGAGGTAGTGATCCACCTGTAACAAGGAAGGAAGATCCTTCCAGGTGAAAGGAAGAGGCAAATCTTCAGGCCAGAATGGGGAAGAAACCATTGATAGAAAGAGGTAGCTTGGCACTGGATAAATCCTAAGTCAAAGCAACCTGCTTAGTCAATTATCTGGCTAAGTCAGCCGATAAATGAAACCTCTGGGCATTTAAAAATTGAAGGCACACCTGGAACTTAGTAACAAAAATATGCATTCGGGTGTGCATCAAGCCATTCAGGAGGCGTGCACAAATTCTAAGTACTAGTACTCTAACAATAGCTGTTAGCATCAGAAGGAGCTACAGTGTTATTAGAAGATGGCTAGAACAGCGGATAAAGACCTCTGCTTATGAAAGAATGAGATAAGCGTACCAGGTTTGCAAACCAGGCAGCGGAAGCAGCACCCTGGAAGTGATCCCAATGGAGACCTTGACAGAAAGTGTGCTCAGGAGTGACCTGGAAATGGTTTTGTTTATATGGAAGACTGGGTAGAACCGGCATGTGGACTTTGCCAGGAAAAATATCCGTAGGATCAAAATTGGGTTTGGAACACTACCAGATTGTTAGACCATGTTGTAAAAATATGAAGTGTGAACGTACCCCGAGCAACTTGAACATCCTGGTAGAGTCAGCCACTTTCCAAGCATCCCAAGAGGTGGATTGGAAAGCCAGGCTCAAGTTATTAGCCAGGGCGGTAAGAGTTGCCAGGAAACGGATAACAACCAGGTCGACATCTTTGGGAAAGTAAACTTCGTGAGCAGCCTGGGAACAGGTAAATGAACAGAATGAATGTGGAAGAATGTATATACCAAGAAAGGATGGACAGAATCCAGCATAGACTTGATTTCTGGTTGCAAGTAAGTTGACAGGGTATTCATATCCACCAAGGGAGGATGACAAGCGCAAGCCTGGCAAAGTAAGATATAGTGATCGGAGGCCAAGAGTGATCTAAATTGCTCTGGGGGGATCCCTGTGTCAAGCAGGAATGCCTTGCAACCCATGGAACAGCAGGGTATGGCAGGAGTAGGATTTTGAAAAGTTAAGGCTTTATATCCAAGTCCTGTAGCCATGCCTGGCCAACCCAGCAACATGAGGAACTCAAGAATTTCACCATATCTGGTTGAATTTCCCAGATCGTGATCAGGGTATCTGATCGCAAAGCAACAAAGCTTAGTCACATGAAGCTCCAGACACCTCGTAGCAGGGCCAGGTTTAGCTTACCAGGACTTAAGTTCTTTCAAAAGCAGAATACACCTTGATGAGTCAAAAGGACTTAGCATTTGCACCAGGAAGAGACAACAGTAAAGAGCCCTTTTTGGGCATGGCATTTGATGGCGGAACATACAATGTTGTAAAATAAACATTTATATAAAAAGAAAAATGGTCCACAATGTCGTTCAGTAAAAGTATATGAAAAGAAATGTGATCAGTCTGACTCGGAATCTGGGACAAGCATTAAGTCATCTGGCAACAAATAGGACAGGTGGCTAAGAGGTGACCAACGAGCATCTCCCAGCACCAGATGATGCTGCTGAGACACCTCAAAAAGCCGTGCACTCCTCACATAACCCTGCCTGTCTGTTGAAACTGAACTTACGCCCTGCGAGACTGAGAGTATAAGTAACCAGGAAAACAGAATTTGAGAAAGAAATATAACATGACTTACCAACGAAGTATCCTTGGGAGGCCTAGAAGGAGAAGGGTCTAGCTCATCAATTAGAGCACCCTCGACCTGGTCACCATCAGCCTCATCCTTGTCATCATTGTTGACCTTCTTCACAGAGGAGTCAGACTTTTGCTTCTTCTTCTTCTTGTCCTGTATAACAGTGAACTTGGGAAGTTGTGGCTCAGGGGACATCTTGCTGTGAACAGCCAAAGGGCGAGGATAGTAGTGACAGAGTTGAGGGGAAGTGACATGCTGAAGCACCCCATCCTCATCCTGAACGAGACCCATGTCAATCAAGAGGTGACAGCCAGTGGAGTATTCCTTGGCAAAGTTTTCGAAAGCATCTGTATTGTGGGCTCCTTCAACTTGCGAAAACACCTGAAGCAAGTTGCACAGCGCGGTGGTTCGAAGCTGGTAAGCCTCATGCAAAGCATCCAGGAGGTGATGGATTTGGCGGTCGGCAGCAAGGAAGTTATGGTCATGCATTTTGACGACTGGAACAGTAAGTTAGTAAAAACAGAGTGGCAAGAAAATAATATACATGTACGAGAGTGTGCAGCTTGAGCGAGCGGCAACAAGTTGTCATGGACATCCTGTAAGTCATCGGCCTGAAGACGACAGGTGCAATGTCCCCAATTGTGGCAATTCACGCATGATGAAAGAGGTTCCTTGTGCTGGCACAAAACACAGTGACCAGCACACATAGTGCAGCCCGTTGCCTCCTAGAGTAGCAAGTGTGAGCCAAATCGCAATAAAAAGTAAGAAACAGCATACCTTGTGCAGCAATCACAGCACAGATAGCAAAGGCAGGTCGGTAAAAATCCGGTCGAGCATGAGCTCAGCAGTGATTGGAGTAGGAGAACGACCCCGAGGGTTGACATGAGTGTCTTCCGAAAGAATGGCAGGAGGTGGAGTAACTCCTTTTGTCTGATGAAAGGTTGGAACCTCGACAATTGGCACCTTGGTACCTTTGCGACTGCGAGAGCGTACAGGAGCTTTCCCAGCAGCAACGGAACCCTCTTTCACCAATAGACCTAGTTTGCTCTTGACTTTGCTAGTCGACAACTTGGGCAGAGGTGGTGTAGGTTTGGTGGTTTTCCCTTGAGAAGGAGGAGTCTGCTTGTGTTTCAATTGCTTCTTGGATGGCTTATCAACTTTGGGTTTAGGCCCAGGTTTGGTAGAGGATGTCTTAACAGATTGAGTCAAAGGGGAACGGTCACGAGTCTTTCTCTTCCTTGTGGGTGGCTGTGAACTTGGTTGGGCACTAGAAGACAGCTCTGGGGGCAGAGTTTTTTCTTTAAGGTACTTGAAATCATTCAAAGTAAAAGCACCATTCTCCAGGCAAAACTGTAAGAAAAAACGAACGAGAAAGTATTCAGAAATACACACTTTGAATATTTTAGTAACTTCATCAGGACCAAACATCCACACCTTCCAGTGCCCCTTCTGAAGACAGATGGGAAGTTCATGAGCAGTACATGAAGCGGTGGCATAGAATCGATCAACAACCTCAGAAAAGGGTCAGAGATTAGTGGCACAATAAGTAGACTATAACACAGGAACAGTCAGTGGAAGGACAAAAAGGAGGACTTCAACATACCAAGAAGACATCTGCCTCCTCCACTTGGCTCATGATAGTTGGGTTGCTTATCACATTGCAAAGCTCAGTGTCCCATAGGGCTGGCGCCTTATTGATTGCAGAATGAAGGAAGGCATATGAAGCAGACATAACAACAAGTAAGAAAGCGGAGTGGAGGGGGCTCGATATGGAAAGAGAAAAAGCAAGAAGTAACCACCAGGGTTCCACAACGTGAAAAATTTAAAGGTGTCTGGGTCTGTGCACCAGAAGCAAGGAGTATGGAAGGGTAGACTGGCATGCTCATTTCAAATGTATCTGTGCCTGGGTACCCCGAACACTTCACCATGACTACAAGTGTTTCATACATTTATGTTAATAGCATTAAGTACGTTTAGGATCATTATATGGACATTTATGTTGGATTAAGAACATTCTTTTGCATTCATATTCTAAATGGAGCATTTTATGACATAGGATTTAAATATCATTCGTTATCATGCAACATACTCTCCTACATATCCTTCACACCAGGATACTGGAGGGCTCATAACTGATCTCCTCTCCTCCCATCTTGACTACAGACAGGACATGAAGCGCATCCAATGCCTTGCCTATGCCTTCTAGCTTATAGTCATGCCTGTAATACAGAAGGCGAGGATGTATGAGTTTCAGGGAGCAAGGGAGGCCTTCAGAAAGATACGTTGCCCCTGGTCTGTATATCGCTAGTGGACATCCATGAGGAGCAGAAGAAGGAATCAAACGAAGGTGTAATAAATAAAGCACGTTCATAAGCCATGTGATGACATAGAGTCATCACGTGAATTGTTATTCGGTCGGAGATTGAAATATCGACAACAGTTAACTCCCGCCCCTACTCTAAACTTTTCTCCCTTGTATTGTATTGTTCGTATCCATACTCTCGATCCCGTATATTGTACTCAGGACAAAACATGGCCACTAGGAGGCCATCTTCAAGGGACCGAAACACGCATTGGTCGGATATCATTGCGATTGTAGATGACACAACTATGCAGTCACGATGTAGTAACAAACGAAGGATCAATGAGCGTGATGCAGGTGAAGAAATTATCGAAATCTCTCCAGATGAAGATGAGGCACCAGTGAGAAAAAAATCAAAGACTCCAGTGGGATTAGAAAATCTGGTGAAGAAACTGAAGCAGGTTGCATATTTCTGCAGATCAGGCAAAGACTTTTTTAGCTCATACAGGTATAGGAGACAGTGGCAGCCAGGAATGCTCAGGACCAAGCAGAAAAGCGCGTCCAACACTACGAAGAAGAATTAAAAGAACTTCGTAAAGACAGGAGCTGTCGTCAAATGGTGGGTACTAGCTGTTTTCACATGATTATAATCTTACCGGTTCATTAAGGACCCATCCAAACTAAACGAGGACATGACATGCAGTATCTGCACAATGTACATGTGGTCCCCCTTCATGTACGTGCTCTCCATGGTAGCTAATGAGAGACATGCACTTATGAAGGATATCAGGTTTCCGGACTGCGGACACGTTTTCTGCCGATCATGCATTCAGGATTTGTTTAAAATCACTCAAAGAAACTTCTGTCAAGTACATCCATGTTTTCACTGGGAGGAACGCATCTTCCTGCCTGAGGGAATTCAAGACATGGTAATTAACGACCATATGCAACGTCAAGAGCTTCTTGCATTATCGGTTAAGATACATTCAGCTGCCGGCGGGCCCGTTTATTCCTGTCCCGAGTGCCGCGCCACTGTGAAGAATCCGCCAGTGGAGGTATTCAGGATCAAGTCAGTCGTCCGGACAGTGGCTTCAGCACAGGGGGAAAATAGCCTGCGGAGGGGAAGTGGTTCAAGGAACTCACAGAGCCGAAAGGGAGACTTAGGCGGGAGGGTCAACCCATGGGATCAATTTTTCCCTCCAAAGGTATTGATTTGAACGGTACTCCCGGTGTTCAAGACACCCCAAAGCCAAATCAGACTCTACTTAGCAGGAAGACATATCCACAAGCAGATCCATAGACATCACTGCCAGTAATTGTATGCCATCTGACAACACTATATGTAACTGTAAATCCAGAATATTTAATGTACCGGCTAAGTGTCTTATCTCCAGTGTTGTGTGCCCGACCTTGGGCCGAAGTTACGGTTGCAGGTTCCGAAACTTCGGGGCGACAGTTGCCGGTCACGCAAATGACCTTGACCGTGACTCTGTGGCTGTGAAGCCACATATGATGTCGTTTTCGACTAACTTGACGCCGACTGCTTTGTCATGGTTTTGCCAACCTTCCGGTCCATGGGCAGGTCATGGCGGCATGGGGAAAGTCGCGGTCGTTTACTGACCCTAACAGTGACGACTTCGCAACAGTTGTGACTTTGGCAACTGTCGCGCGACCCGCACAACAATGCTTATCTCTGACAAAGTTGATTTGATACCGGTCATATAAATAGCATCAAACTACTTTATCAACGTGCATGGAAAACTAGACAAGAGAATTCCTTGGATCCACATCATTATGTCCGATTATACTGCACAGCCACTGTTAAAAGCTGTCGAGCTCGGCAGCTTTCGGTGTCTATAGGAGACAAATAGCAAATTTCTGAGATCGTAACCGAGGGGTCTAGACTTGTGGCGTGGACATACATCCCCTCCATCCCCATATGCAGTGTTCACCTGAAAGCGGAAGAAAGAGGAAAAGCAAGGATCTGGGTACGAGACTAGAAGTCCCCATGCCCAGGGATACAGAAATCGGTATATATAGCACTCCACGGGTCATGCTCCCTCCCTGAAACTTCATCATGACAGAGATAGACCTTCATTCACTTCAACCTGGAGACACGGTTGACACTCCAGGAGGTCAAGCCATACATTCTGGTGCGTACCGATCCCAATATTCCTACAGAAGGCTGAGAACATTGTCAAGACGAGTCTGACCTGCCCATCATCACGTCTGATTCTTCGGGAGCATCTATGGGCCTCACTGTCATACCAAGCTATGAGGACGACGAATATTTTTCTGAGCCATTCTTCACGTCGGAGGAGCTTGACGGTGTCCATGGTCTTGGGGGTCCCCCACCTGTCATTCCCACAGGGTTCAAGGAGGACGATCCTTACCTCAAGGCGAAAAATGATATCAAGAGGGGTTTGTTACCTGGGGATTCAGGCTTGGGCGGTCAATACTACATTGTGCTCAATGGTAGCACTTGTGGAGTGCATCAGGGATGGTACATGTGCTTTTAAGCTCTTGCAACCAGCTGACAATTTTGGCAGGTATGCAACTTCCACAGCAGTACTCACGTTTGCCGGTGCATTGTTTTATCGAGCTTTATCACGCCCTGATGCAGAGAAAGGCTGGAAAGACGCGTGGCTTGAACAACGTGTTGGCCCACACCAACCCCTCCTGCATTCCCCTTCTTCTTCCCCTTATGATTCCACTGTAGAACAAACAGTCCATGACACGGTGAGACCTTCACAGTTTGAAGTCATTCCTGCAAGTTAAATGAGTCCTCATAAGGAACAAACATTTTATTGGGTGGTGACTAGTGGTCTTCACCCTGGCATCTTCCCTGGAATGTGAGTTGCATTTAAAATAACAAGAAGCTGATGAATTACCATCCTACAGTGATGATGCTAGGCGAGCTGGTTCCGATATGAATCAATCCCAGAAGGCCTTCATAAATATTGAGCAGGCTTGTATGAGCTTTGTCGAGGCATTCTTGGATGAGGACAGGTGAAAGATGGGAGCACAAGTACAGAGTAAAGAGAGAGAGTAAACTCCGTATGTGAGCAGGCTTGTATGAGCTTTTGTCAAGGCATTCTTGGATGAGGACACGTGAAAGATGGCAGCACAAGTACAGAGTAAAGAGAGAGAGTAAACTTCGTATGTATTTACAGAGTTACAACATAATACAAATCTCAAAGTCCATGAATGATTGTGCTGTGTATGTTCTTGACCTTTTCATTGCGCTGTTCTCTTTGTAAATACATGATCACAGAGTCATACAATGGGGACACAGAATTGTTGACAACAATTACACAACTTTTTGAAGGTAAGTATAAGTGTAATGGGTGGGTAACTTTTCGTACTGCCATGATTCTGAGTGCATTCGTGGCGCGTTCCCATTTTGATCCCACTTCCTCATGCCCTGCTGTGCTTCCCGGTGTCATCTTCATACGCAGCCCCCGCAATCACAATAACATAGTTCCTCAACGTTATCGCCATTGTCCAATTTGCTATAACAGTTGTAGTTATGTCACACGGTAGCAAAATCACTAATATCAGGTCCTTTGATGTATTGAAACTTTGGACAGCAATGACCCTTCACATGTGTCAGCGAATGGCACCGGTCTCAGTGTGACGTGATGGGTTGGTGGGGTGAATCCGGCTTCCGTTTGCGCCACGGTGAGCATTCATTGTCATCGTTGTTCACGTCGAGGTGGGGGTTGTCCTCCGACCTGTTGTCGTCGGAGGTACACGTTTCTTCCTTCTTCGGGGCCTTACGCTACTTGTATTGGGAGCATTGGCGCGAACTGAAATTCTTGGGGCCACCGGGTGCTCCAAAAAATACCTAAAGAAAAGTCATAGACAATGAAATAATAATTCAACGTTATTATACATATTCACGGTCCGAGTAATCAAGATGCCTCTCCCAAGGCCCCTCGAGAAGTAACTTTGGCTATCTCCTATTCTGGATTGATCTGTACCTTGTAGACCAAGAATGTCTGGTGTGCTTGCAGCACTGGTGAACAGTTCCCCTTACAGAAAGCATCTGAAAGACTAAAATCACATATTTCCAGACTGTCCAGGACAACAGTGTCGACATACGAGAAAAAGAAGACGCCACACATGCACTTGGCCTCCATAACAGCTGTCATAGCAGCAACCTAGATTACTGTGCTGGTTACCAACAACACATGCACCAATTGAAGCCTTCTATTTCTGCCAATAATGACAGACAGGTTTGCTTGGGTATGGGGAAAGAACACGCTAAGCGAAGGCCTCGTCCTTTGACACAGCCGCTTAACACCTTAGTCCGTTATTGCTGCCGAAAGATCGCCACGACCTTGGTCTGCTTGGTATGTTGAGCTTCTTCTTTCGGTGATTATTTCATTGAAAGGCAGCCATAGGGCAGTTAATCCAGTGATTCCATCTAAATTCGTTCTCCACGGGATCATCCCCACCATGCCTGCTAATGTCGCTGGTGAGTCCTGTGTCTCCATCTGTTGAGCGTCATTCAGCTTTTCCTAACGCCAGATTCACCATATTCGACGCACGCAACCTGTATGTTTATTTTATTTTATTTTATGTGTATTCCTACCTTTTTTTGAAAAGCGGAACTCAGCACTGAGAGCTCTCTGAGTACTGACTCTCTTGGGGACTCATTGTCCCTGAGGCTCATCATCATCGACAGTGATGATGAAGAACCTCCCACGTCTCCTAAGGCTTCCCGGAATCCTGGAAGAAAAGGCAGGCCAGTTGGATCCAAACCCATCTCTCACGAAAATCCGACGCATGCTGCTTCCCTACCTACAGGACCCAACACACCTGTGTCAAGGGAACGGGCTTGTCAACCACGAGCGACTATGAGGTCCGCAGGTCATGGTGATGGCTTCTATGTGGTCATGAATGGACGTATAATGGGGGTGTTCAACTCTTGGTATGGCGAAGAAATGTATTCTAGCTTGCTGCTTAACTGTTTGCAAGGAATCTTACTGAGGGGTCGTATTCCAGCTTCCCACACCAGTCATATCGCAAATTCCCCTCCCTCAGGGACACCCTGGTGACCTGGGATGAAACTTGGTCGAACCAGGAGATCAGGTATCCTGCAGATCGTTGTTCCAATTAAAGCCGGTACGGTCCTGAGTGGGTAAGATCTCAGCAACACATCACAGCCAAGTTTTATTGGGTTGTGGTGAAGGGGCATGTTCCAGGATTGTATAACACCTTGTAAGTTCTCTCCTCTGCTGTATTTGAAGTCTGCGATTGATTTTATTGCCAAGTGACGAAGCTGTTCTTGGTGCGGGTGATGGAATGCATGAGGTTGTTGTCACTCGGGATGAAGACATTGCTTCTCGCCTTTTTGATGATTTTACCAGTTCAGAAGATGTAGTCTCAGTATAGTTGTAAAGACATGACAATATGCCTTGACCCTGAATCTGACCTGTCTCAGATCTCCAACACATGGCACAGATGGAAGCCTGGTAATGAAGTACTCTAACAATTAGCTTGAGGAACTACATGTGGATCCATACTGTCTATGCAGAATAAGCCTCTGCTTTCTGTTCTGCAATCCACGTTGTTCAAGTGCTGTGTGTACCTCAATTCAAGGCTGAATGGTTTGAGGATTCTTCCACTGTTTGTGACAGTCTAACCTCTGTTTCCCTGTCCCCTGATGTTCCTTTGTAGGTCTTGAGTACAGCAGCATCCTCAAGAAAACGGATCCCTTTAAGTGCTGATGTTCAGGGAGTGGACATGGACTAAATATTTTCCCTTTCAGGTGACTTAAGACGTCACAAATGCTTCCAGTTCAATACAGATGCTTTGAAATGGGTGCTTTCTCTACAATACGCGTTAAGCAGATAATTCAATCACCAATCCTGAAAAGGAAATAATGATATCGGAGTTTAAATATGTTGGCAATAAATCCGAATTTACCTGTCGAGCTCGACAGGTCTCATGTGCCTTCAGAGCTTTACCCAGATGTTACGTCTGCTTGGGCTCTTGAGGCTTTGGACCTATATTATTGTTGATGTTCGACTACTACGTCCTGTTCTTACCCAGCTTCTTGTATCTTCCAAACCTTCTCTCCAAGTACGGCTGCGAACAAAAACACCGTCCTGATATGGGATCTTTGTAACAATATGACTTTGAAATAACTTGCTGAAGGATTGTTCCTTATTTCCATCATCTACCACGCAAGTAAGGTCCCAGTGAAGATGTCCTAAAGCTCCAACCTTCGCCCTGAGCCCTACACCTCGATTCTCGTTTGGCCTCCCAGCACGCTTTGATCATTGTTCGGGGAGGCCTTCACCCAGTGGTGAGATCGGATTGAGTCCACGTCTCCCTGGGATGTGGATAATTGAACTACAGAGTCATTACCCATTCTGACCTTGTAGCACCAGATTTATCGACCAAACACTAGTCATCACCATGCCTACAGGAAAATACAATGCCTCGATGACACTGACAGCTTCAGCGATGGTATGGATTTTGCATGTGATACTATTTGGATATGTCTTGATTTGAAAACAAAAATATAGTTCTACGGCATGGTATCGACGTGCTTTAGAAAGTGAATCAGCTCCAGCCTGAATGCCGCTCCAGCGATGTTTGATTTCCAGAAAGGTGCATCAGTGGCAGGAAGTATCGTTTGAGTGATTAACAACCATGCAAACAACGCACAGAACACGCTGGAATCGATGCTGCTGTATTTGGGAACCTTGTAATGGTCAGTATGATGAAAGCACACTTCATCTTCGACATACAGGATCAAAAGACCTATACTCCCACTTCTTTTTAGGATCAGCTGACTTATCAAACATCGCCCCATATGACTAACATTTATTAGTCATACAACAGGTAACAGTGAAAGATGGAAAATACCTTCATGATATCTCCATGTTGCTTTCGCCACCCATCATGTTTCACACCGTCGAGGAGGTAGATGCGCTTATCACGGATATTCATCATCAAGATGACCCAATAATTGTTTCCTATGTGGTGTGGCACAACACCCAGAAAAGTCTTCGTTACGTCGACAGGGAGCAATTCTGACGAAATATCGACGCAGAACCATCTCGACTGGCCTCTAGCAATTATCATTAGATTGAAGATGGTCTTTATCAGATTCATGCTGAACGGCTGTGTATAGGAGGTCAGGAGGGGTTGAAGATCTTCTGCTGTGAGTATATGCTCTCCGCATAGTTGTTTATCGCATGTATCCAAGATGAGACACTGGAAACAGTGAGCACTTATACGAATATTGGCAATACTATCAGGTACCTGGCCATCCAAGCCTCTCTCACATTTATCTATGATAACATAGCACTCAGTGGTGGAATGTTAAGGGAGAAACCTGTTTCTTACCCATGACAAAATACTCTCGCCAAACAGTGCGCCAACCTTCAATAGTCCATGGGTCGGATGAGTATAGTTTCTCGTAAGTCGGACCTGTACCTTTTACGTGTTGTTATAAGAGACTGGTGTAAAACAGGTAAACTCACCTTCAACCTTGGCAGTTCCCACACCCATTTCGTCGTCACAATCCATTGCATCGGGATTGTTCACCTTTAAAGCGGACTGTTGTGACGTACTGATCGCAGGACTTGCAGAAAGCAGGGCCTCTGCCTCGTCGACATCCATCACAGCATTATCGGACACGTTGACGGTTAATGCTTCCGAGATACCGGATGCAGGAACTAGGGCAAACGAGGCCTCTCCCCCACCCAAGTTGACATCGGTATTCATCACATCGGTATTGGACACATTTGTAGTTGACTCTTCCAATGATGCAGGAATTCGGGCAACCCGACCCTTTCTTGGCTTAGGTGGACGGTATTCTTCGCCATCCACGTCACCGCCACTCTCCAGGGAGGTCGAATTTCGAATCGAAGTTGAACGGTCGCGTTGACTGGACTTACCGTCCTGGTCATCATCATCATCTTCTTCCTCGTGTTCCGAGTCGAAGTCTGTAAATTCAATCGAGTTCCACATCTTTCACAATTCGCCAATGTCTAACAAAAAAATATCATTTAGGAAAAGGGAGTTGAGAGAAACGACATACCACTGATATTTCCAGACCGTGTGACCACAAATCGTGGTTTAAAATGCATCCGTTGCTTTCTCTCCTTCTTATATGCCTCAATGAACTCTTTCGTGACATCGGTATTCATGAAACTTTTCATGGCCTCCCCGACCCTCTTGATCAGAACCTTAGCGTCTAACGGCCACTCACCCGGGCGTTCATCCTTCACTTTTAAGGCATACAGAATTAGGGATCTCGCAAAGTGGGCCGCAGAGTTCCGGGCAAAATCTGCTGGATCTATGCAGAGGAGAATGTCTGGTTCATCACTTTCCAGCGTGCCTTCCTCTTCTTCATCACTTTCCGATGTGCCCTCCGCTTCGTGCCACATGACGAGGGATAAATTCCGACTAGCCCATTGCAACAGGGCCTTGTATGCAGTAACAGCCACCATGACTGCGTGTTTCCCTTCCTCGGGATCGACATTCAGCGCACTGGCAAACAGGCACAGGTTGCCTAGAGCAACGAGGTCCAGAAATCCTTCGCGGCGATAGATATTAGGAATGTCGGAAGCCAGAGCTGTACATCCAATTTGAAATCTTATATTGTGAAACATAGGGTGACCTTACTGTTCTTTGAACATATGTTCTGTGAGAAGTAGCACATCATCCTCAAGAGCAGTGGACGAAGCTCCAAATGGAGTATGTTTGTGATCGAGAAATCCAACATGGTGGTGTGGACGTAGCCAGCCACAGATCGGGATAGAGTAGCGCACGCATAGAAGTGCTCTCCCGCAACAATCGAGTTTTCAATAGTGATGACCGCATGGTGGGTATCCGGGCGCATAAAGCTGTGAAAGTTAAAAAAAAGACCGTCAATTGTTCGGATGGGAACAGAACTCACAAAATTGTTCCCGGTTCTAACAGCACAACTTCTGTGTCCCAGTCTTTGGGATCAGGAATGAAACCTGGCTCCCATTCTTGTAGATATTCATCAGTCCTACTGTCATTGGGCTTGGTGTATATCCTTCGGAAGATGTACCACAACTTCCGACCGGTAAGGACTCTGACGGCGGTACCCACACCTTGAGAATCGGAATGTATGTAGGTGATAGCGCCACGGGTAGACACTAAACTCCATGTCGTCGCCCGTTTGGGGAACTCCTGAGGGAAAAGGTCCCTTGGTAGGTCTTCAGTCTGATCGAATGCAGTCCTATGCACTGCAAAAGTCCTGTACAAACCTTAGAATTGTTGGTGGCAAATGGTAAAGGATACTCACGACAAGTAAGGAATGGTCTCAATGCCTTGCCCTGCTTGGGGAAGGTTGAGAGCGTTCAGGGATCTTCCATTCTCTGCCTGACCTTCGCGGAAGAGCTCTCTGAATGACATCGCAATGTTGATATCATCCCTTTTTTCTGGATCCATTCGTTTCTGATGGTCTAAGGAACAGAATGGGTACATAGAACAACGACAATGAGGAAGACACACCTTGAACCTCCCGGGGAGCATCAAGGTCCCCAACTCTGGTCAAGGAACTCAAACTCCAGCTCCACGGTATCCGAAGAGGAGCATCATGCATAAGAAGTTCAAAATCTCGTAACAGCACAGATGGCCTGGATCCCTTCCTGACCGTGTCCCGGTCCAGAACACATATCATTGAGTCCCTCACTCTATTGGGGTTGTACCATCTTGGTGTGTCATCTTCGTTCGCAACAATACACTTGTTCCAGCCTTCAATGGTTGCCCTATCATCTTCCTCCTAAAAAAAAGTTTTATTGCCATAAGGGCTCACCAAAAAAACGACATACGTTTGAAAGCATTGGGAAGATTTCGCATCAAACCAATTTTTTGGCAGCGGTGGAATACACAAGAGGCAAAACTATCGGACGTGAAGAACGTGTTGAATCACGTTCCAGCTTGGGCCTTTTGGAAGCGATAGACATTTCCTCTACAAAGGAGACGGGGCGCGCACACTTGCTACTGGTTGCAGATAATGGCTTAGCTGAATTCCAGCTCAGCGAAGTAGCTTCAAGTAGCATTCGTCGCCACTGAGAATTTAACTCCTCGACAGCCTTCGCCTCGTGCTGTCGTCTCTCTTCCTCTGTGAGATCAAACATACTTTCCCCCTTCTGGTCATCAGAGACTAAGACAGCCAAAGCTCCACCGACTACGAGGTCCTGTGTACGGATGGTGCGAATCGTGACAGGTTTGACAGGAAGGTTGGGCCACGTTTGCCGGTAATGGCAGTAACCCCAAAATTCGACACGGTATGTTAACAGGGGGCAGATGGTAGCTGCGTCAGCAACTGGAAAGGGGAGGAGGTCCTTGTTGTCCAAATCAGTGCACTCGTAGTAGCGTCTCTTTGGTGAGGGAAACGTCAGGTGATCTGTAAACACTGATACAGCCCGAAGCCGTCGATAAGGCGGCAGAGAAATATCAGGGTATCCTGTAATGTCTTTGCGCTTCACCAACCAATCTTTATTCTCCTGCGCCAGTCTGACCTGAAATCCTACAATACCTTTGCGTTGAACACGGTTCACTGTGTTAGTAAACCAATTTTCTTCCTCCTGTTTGTCCTCCTCATATGCAGTTACCAAAGGCCGCACTTTGTCCAGAAAGGTTTCCAATCCTTGTTTGCTGGTCCAACAGCACCAAGCTATGCCGATAATACAATGCCACAGCATAAGTTCAATTTCTTGAATGAGAGCTGGTTTTCCATGAGAGTACATACGACCCCCGACCTAGCAGACAGAATGAATTTCAAGGAATTTAATGAAGAATGAGGGGTAGTACCTGTAGTGCAGCCGTTGCACTCGGGGTCTGTCCTAGACCTTGTCCTGTGATTAAAATCAACGGGGAAATCGCAACGGCAGTGGCAAAGGCTTGTTTCCATTTGGCAAGCTGTCGTATAAACCTTTTCATCGTGTCATCATCTTGGACGATTCTTGGAATATCCGGGTGATCATAATTGGCATGGATGAAGCTGATAGCAACGAAACCATATTTTTTGAGTTATCATACAAGCTCAAAAAATGTGGCTTTACCTTTTCCACAATGCCAACTTTTCAATGCCGCCATGCTGTTGGTGAAGGTAAGACTATATTAGACTGCTTTGCAGTTGTTGCATGCTCACATGGGTTAGCAAACGGATGTGGAACGCAACACCTTCTAGAACAGAGAGCGACTTCACCCACTGCTTCATGGAGTCATGCTTCCAGTGTGCGGCAAGTATACAGACGTCACCGTGAATAATCTTGTCCGTAGGGGTCGCGTTGGGTGTCAAAGGAGGGAGAGGAACAAGGTTCATCTCATCTGACATCCGTAAGTTTAGACGCATGGACTCCAACTTGTCCGGCCATTTGTCCAAGCGATTGAGGAACTTGGAGCTTGTTAGCACACAATTTAGATACATTGTGTTCACTTACGTTTTTCGTCCTAGAATCCAATTCCAACGGCTTTGAAAACTTTGGATAGAATCCGCGACTTGGGACATGTACAAATTTGCACGCAATGTCCATTGCTCGAATGAGTACTAAGATCTCGATGTGCTGACCATACTTCTGTGCCGATGCATTTTTTAGTGAGTCAATGTTGAAACCCTCGGGAATGGGCGCCTTGTGCCAAGCAGCGTCTGCCATTGATTTTAAAATTTTGACATGGCCTGTAGAATGTGTTAGCCACAGGAACTTGGGCAGCAACAACAACTGACTAGTCCGAATTCAGCAAAAATAGGATCAATTCGACCACTGCCAGTGCATTTGAGATCCATTCTTCAGGTGTCAAGGACGTTGTTAAAAACTGCTGGCACTGAACAGGAATCGACCAAAGCAGGCTGGACTGCTTCAGGGAGTCGTATCCAGCGAGTTTACGTTGATGTTTACGATTGTCTGCAGCTATTAAAAACTAGATTAGATTGATGAATTTCAAATTGGCTGTCGACCTCGACAGGTTTGTGGTCAGGTGCCCCTGACCACGTGTCCTCTATATCCTCACGAGGGTGTGAAAATGAGTGAACTGCCATTGTACGCCATAAGTTCTTAGTAGAAGTAGGCAAAAATATAGTGGCGTTGAGCAAAACATTGACGATGCCAGACAATTTCTGCCATTCTACATGGATCATGGCAGCATACTTTGGGTTCACAGACAAGGACCTCTCAGTGAAGACGTAGGAAAAGTGGAAGAGGAATCATGAAGGGAAGGTGAACCGCAAGATTGCACATACCACGAACTAACATCCCTGTATCCTTGGACATGGTGGTGAAAGAAAAAGATAGCATGGGAAATATTTGTAATATTGGTGATCAAATTAAGTCAGGACACGACTTCCCTGCGTCCGTTGTGGTTGTGCCTTATCCTTGTATATCAGCATTGAGTGAAGATATGATTCAAATTGCTGTGCCGCCATTACAGTCCATGATAGAGTACAAATAATCAATCTGAAATAAATACAAAAGGTCTTTTCATTGAGCTGATGCTCATGTTCCAGCTTTTCATTTTTCGGTTGGAAGAGAAGCAGTGATGGGTTTGGCATGGTGCAAAAATGAAGCCACTTCTGTACAGCTTGCATAAAATTTGTCCCAAAAATGACAATAAAACTAAACTATTTACCATGACCATGCACGAATTCTTTCTTCACAGGATCCCAGGTTCTTATAATGCTATTATCAAAATCTGTTCTGTACCTCTTTTCACTTACATCGCGCTCTTCCGAGTGTGCACGCTTTTGCATCTCATGTATCCAATGTTGGTGACATACCTCCACCCAGATAGCTTTGGCCGGAAGACGGAAAGGTTCGCAGTCAGCCTCGACCAAGGCCTTTGGGTCGATGACGACGTCATATTCAGGTGATAAAGAATTCTTGTCGATCTGAAATTTTCTGCTAAGCCACCATCTAAAATTCAGTAGAAGAAAATTCTCATGACACCAGCATCGATTATTGCTGCGTCGGCGTAGTACCACGCACCGAGACTATTTGGGTCCTGGTATGTTCGGAACTTTGTCCCTACGTTTGCCTTTATGTCATCTCCAATGTCAGCTTGCTCCCCTTCACTTGGAATCCATTTTCCCTTCGTTTTAGGGGGATGTGGGAGTTTGGCGTAGAGTTGGAAGGGCTCCATATCTCTATGTTTTGTTGACGTCGAGTCTTGAATTGCATCTAGGATGAAGGAAACTAGGTGCCAGACGACCTTGGTGATCTCCCCCCTTGGTGTTTCGGAAAACCTTTACGGCAAGTCCTCCTCCAATAAGCGTCCTATGGCGAATGCAGAGGAGGACTTCAATAGGTCTCTCAGGCACTTCCGACCAGAGTCGGCAAATGCGATTTCGAAAATGAAGCGGGCGGCCACAGGTCCTTCAAGTCCTTTTCAGGGTTCTGGGCAAAGATGGCACAGTCCGGGTTTTTGGGAGCCCCCCCTTGTAATGGATAATC